>JAQQZY010000005.1:5653492-5679768 GCA_030068375.1 Ostorhinchus rueppellii
CCCCAGTTGGCTGCTTATTTGTTGAGAAAATCTGATCAATTGCATTCAGGGACCAGCCGACCAAATCCATTTTGCCCATTTGTGTGGAGTGTGAAGAGAAGCTTAAAGTCAGGGTGAACAAGACAAGAGCAAGCGGTGAATAGATAGGGATAGGGATAGGGAGAGAATGTCAGTGCGACCGTCCTCGAGAAAAGCCGGAAGAAGATTTATTCAGATTATTTGTGTCCATGTAAACGTGGCTAATGTCACCTTCTACAACATTTTCACCAGTGAAATCCATGGAATCTGATAAATGAAAGTGGATGAACACACTTGTTTTATGTTCAGTTATTGATAGATTTGCTGAAAAAATAACTTTCTCCAGTCTTTGTTTGGACAAAATAACCTTTGAATTTACTGACTTTTGAGTATCTTAAGTATAGGAAATTAAATATAGGGAAATATATTATTTACAATGAAAAATGCAAAAATAGACGATATAAGAAATTCTGATAACTCGCTTAAAGGTTGGAGAGAAACATTCATTTGGTAACTGCCATTAAAGGCTCTTTATGGGTGCATTTGTAACTCATTGCATGAGTTAATTCCAGTCTTGATCTGGTCGGAGGATCATCTTAGAATCAAAGTGTTTCAGAAAACCTGTCATGGTTATTTTTATTTATACCTGTAGGTAGATTTGTTTTGCAGACAGTGTTTGCCTTGGCGTAACAAGACAACAAAACACACACTGAACCTGTTCGGCAGGTACTTGGTCAAGATTCAAGACAAAAAGACCTGAAAATGCTCAGTGCTCCACCAGTCATCAGTAAAACAGCATGGACAAGGAAAGACAAATGAAACAAGAGAACATGCAATAAAAAACCATAAAACCTACAAATATAAATCAGTCTCTGGGATAAAAACATAGTCTTTATAAATTAGAATTCACAATAACAGAGCAAGAAAATGAGATAAATGTGTAAAGTGCAATGTCACTGTTTCTTACTGAGCTCAGTGACGGGAACAAAGCAGTTTAACGCTGTGTCCTGCACCTTGGGACTAAAAATCACCATCCAGAGGAGAGAAGCTGAAATTCACCCTGTAAAGCAGGGATGTGGACTCCTGGTACACCTGACAGTCATTAAAAGGCTTCTGCCTAAAGGGATCAATCTAAACCATGCAGGATCTTAAAGGATGATAACTTGCTGATTGTGTCATAACTTATTTTTCTTACACTGGTCTACAAGTAAAATGCGTCCAGAATAAGTCGTTAAACTTTACCAAATTTGAGTCATAAAGAAAAATTTAGTCAAAACTCCTAGTTGGTTTTTAGTTTCTAAGATTCAGTCTTAGGTCAAAATGTGAAATTCTGACAATTAATGAGAGAATGGGTTTGATTTAAAAAGACAGTTTGTCAGAGTCACCAGATCTACCTCTAAACAGTCTCTAACATTACAATACATTCACTTTTATGGTTCTTTCTAGTGGAACATTTATAAAACCACTGTAAATGTACATAAACCAACATGTGTAATAACACACCATCATATATATTGAAAACATGAGCTAACCAGCACTTTGGTCATTTGTTTTCTGATTCATCTGATTAAATGTGCCAAATCTAAAATAGTTTAATGTATGAAGCAGATATTTCTTAAGAAATTTTAGAGCAGTGTTATGTGACTGGTTTTGCATTAATCCATTACTGGCATCGCTGCAGAGGTCATTTATATATAACATTATTTATATAATGTTCACAGGTCATGCCGTTATGTTCACGTTTGATACCTACACAAACAAAAGTGATAAAAGTGGAAGCAAGTTGCAACAGTAATGAGCTATTCTGTTTCACCTGGTTAGAACATATTTGGTATATGATTGATGTGACGTCTGTTTACTGTCAGTCCCATTCTTGTCTGAACTGGCTTAACCCATAAGGGCCCACGGGGACATGTTTGTCGCTTCCGAAATGAATGTTTCTCTAGTTAACCGTCCTTAAATGCTTTATCACCATTTATTGTAATGTTGTCTTCTGTAGGTTGGATTTTTCTTTAAGGGGAAATCAGGTATTTTTCAACATTTAATGTACTGTAGATACATGTAGATAGTCATAAAAGCTCAGAAAAGAATAACATTTGGGTCTTTAAGGGTTAAAGTGGAACAGTTTAACTCTACACTTGGAGGCATGTTTGACTGAATATTTCAACTCTTCCACTGAAAAGCAGGGTCATTAGTGACATTTGTGTTTCTTTCTTTTCAGTTCCCCGTCCACTTTCAGTCCTCCTCCAGTTTCTCCATCCTCCATTCCCTCCCTCCTCTTCTTCCATAATGTCCACCCCTTTCCCTAATCCCAAACTCCGAGGCATCAACTACGACCTGCCCACCTGTGGAGAGACTCAGTGCAACAACCATGGCATCTGTGTGAGTCCTCCTGGTGGCGGTGCCAGCTTGGTTTGTGAATGCAAGTTGGGCTACAGAGGCGAGTTCTGCGACGACACTGTGAACGGAGCGCTGAGCGTCCCTCTGACCATCAGCGTGTTGGCTGTAATCATCGGCCTGTTGATCTTGGCGTTCATTGTGGCCAAGTTGCGGCAAAGGCAGAAGAAGAATCGCAGGTAGAGCTATCTGTTCACTGTTCAGTCAGCGTTGACTCATCTTTAGGCCTTAACGTTAACATTTTGGCTCAGTTTCACAGATGCAGATAGTTTTATCCATGACTAAAAGTGTTTTTAAACGGAAATCCTCAGTAATTGTCGGAATAAGATTAACTCATGTCTGGGAGAATGGCTCATTTTATTTTGATAATGTAACCTTTTTTTACACACATTGAAATTGTCTATAAATTATAACCACTTAAATTTTTATTTTTGGTGCTTTTTTTTTTTTTTTTTTTTTTGGTTGCAAAAATCTCCATCCTTCAAACGGTGGAGAATTGACTGACTTTATAGTAAATAGTCATTTGCTCTTTCTTCAAAGATCTTTGACTCTTCAGTGTTTTTTTGTTTGGTTTTTTTTGTAGATTTGCTCAACTTTTTTTTGCAGTTCAGTAAATGTGTAGTTTTTTGCCATTTCATTCTCAAAATGAGGTGTCAAGTTAAGAGCTGAAAGGATTAACTGATCAACTCAAGTCAATTTAAAAGAAGAAAATTATTTTGACAATTTTCCTGCATTGAAGCTTCATTTCCTTTTGCTTTTACACCAACGCTTATTGTGACGAGCATGATGCCAGGATCGCCACAGAATTGTGTTCAATAAATCCAAAATTGTTAGTTGTATACAGATGTTGAAGACTGCAGTACCTTATATTATTTGTAGAAGTCATTTGTCACATGTTTTTTTGTAAATGAATTTACAAAAATGATCAATGGCTGCAGTTCTAGTCAGGTTCAGTATCAGATGCCTGGACCCATTTAAGAGACATTTACTACAAAGAATGAGTTCACCTTCTAACTCGTATATAAATTGGCTGTCTACTGTAATGTACTCGTAAGCTCGACAGGTTGCATTGGCTCTTCACTTGCATGTACCAATGGGAAAGTTCTGACTACATGAGAGTAACATGACTCCAGTTTTGCTCTCATGACCGATGCACGACTGATTTTAATCTACTCATCTCACTCTGGAAAAAAACAAAACCTCCTCCAGATACTTGAGCAAGGAGATGGTTTTGTATGTCTGTTTTTCTGTAATAAACACAAAAACAAAAGACACAGGAAAGTTGTCCAACAGCCTTTTAATAAGGTTTCACTTCTAACTAAGGATGGGAATTGTGAAGTGGTTCTTTCTGAGAACTGGTTCCCTGTAGCTCAATTCCTTGGAATCATTGGCCCACCTGCTTGATTATTCTTATTGATGCCACCTTTGTTGCACATTTGTGATGTCACATGTACACTGCATTGCTTAGGCTCAGAAAGTTGCCAACATGATGTCGAGGTAGAAACACTCTGAAGAAATGGAAGCTTTACGAGTGTTAAAAGTGGCCCTGGTGTCATCTGTTCACGTGAACTATAGCCATGCTTCAAAGTGTGGACATCCTTCCAATTTGCTCAAACATTTGTCCACACGGCATGGAATTAATTTGCAGGAATGTTTGATGTGCTACTGAGCAGCAGCGCACACACCAGGGTGTCATCTGGGCCCAGTTCTAGGGGGGCAACAAACAAACATCCTGCCCCCTCAAATAAAAGTTTCTGAAGGTAGGGAAAAAGAAGAGGTGCACAACAGTGGGAGATGTATAGGAATTGGTAAATCATCTTAAGTTTCATTTTCATGTTGTACAGTCGCATGGTCTTTGTACTTTTATTCCTTCACCCAATGAGAGAATCGATGAGCAAAATGGATAATGGAAGCAGAATCCTTAATTCTTATCAATTCCCATTCCTACATATAATAGTAATAAACAGTAACAAATATATTTTTTAAATTGGCATAAAAGCAGCTGTATAGGCGTTCAGGGGATTTGACATGCGCCTTAAACTTAGTGCCGCATCTATTTCATTATGTAATCCTCGGAAATTAATTCTGTTTTTGTTTAACAGGAGACAACTGGCAGCAAGGCACGGCTACAACATATCAGTGTAACTCGGACACATCTATTATGTTACAGGTAAGATACTGGGAACGTTTTCAAAACTGTTCCCACTCTAGAAAGTGTTGAAAATGTCCTGCAGGGTCTGTTTAAATGTGATTTTTAGAGGAAAATAACTTTCACTTTGTAGTATGAGTTTACCTACACAACTATATAGCTCAAATGTTCCCAGTGAAACTATATTTTAATCTCTACAGTGTTTTGTTTTTATTGACGATACCCCTCTTTCATTTTTTTCCAGGTCGAGCTAGTAACTGCTTCCATCAGACTGAGCATAAGCCTCTTCATGAAACTCTAAAATCCGGCATATTTAAGGAGAAAAGATTAAGTAATCTGTCTTGTATACAAATGATATGCAGCTGTTCACATTTTCAGAACCGATGTTATTTCCATGATTCTTACTTCAGTGCATTATTCCGAAATTTTATTTCCATTAGATGCAAATTTTTGAGTTGTTATTATGGTCTGCTATAATTTTCAATGAATTTCATCAAGTAAGATGGTAGATATCGGTTACAAATGAGCAATGATTGTAACACTCGCCACCTTTTTTGTAAATACAGATACTTGTATACACGTACTTCCTCAAAAACCGAAAAGCTGAATATATCCTTTAACACGGTCTGCGTTTAGTAAAATTATTCAAATGCTTTCAGTCCAGTCACAGAGTAACTTCTTGTCCACAGAAAACAGTGGTGCTGGCTACAGTTGTACTAATCGTGTATATTTGTCAGGATTTAATGAACAGATTTAATTTTCTGGAATGATTTTATGCTTCAATCACACTGATGCACTTTAACCAAAAATCCGTTTCAGATGTTCAATATTCACACCTTTACTGCACTTTGTAATCACTGACATCATGGCATTCACTGAGCTTACATCTGCTTAGAGACTGTTCTGTGTTTTTTGTTTTGTGAAGTATCTGGTTCTTTCAGTTAAAAATCTGACTTAGAATATGCCACAACTGAAAAATACTTGTTAAACCAGCTTTTGATCTCTTACTGACTATTGTATTGTCTGTTCTTTTGTACACATTTGCCTGTTTGTGCCTTTTTATAATACTCAGCCACAACTATAAATGAACAACATATTTTTTGATGTCTCTCTTTTTCTTGCACAACTAACCCTTCTGTGTTTCCGAACCTTTTTGAGCCACGGCACAAATTTTACATTAGAAAAATCCCAAGGCACGCCATCAAACAAAGATGTCACAAAAAGCATATTGAAATATAATGCAAATCTAGTCTCAGTTTACTTGGTGTGAAACCTGGGCCTGTTTAGTTGAACAGACGATATTCTCACAGGACCTGAAGAAAGATGCACGAATATTCAAAAGCTCTTTTTTTTTTTTTTTTTCTGGGCGGGGGGAACCTGGGCTTCGTGGGTAACTTGTTAAACTGTCACTAGTAAAAGGCTTTATTAGCTGCATCATGGTTGGTTCACCTATATTATTTTGCACAGTGCTCGTTTACAGTACCAATCATGTGAAATTGGCTAATTTTCCACGGCACACCTGATGATTTCTCAAGGCACACTGGTTGGGAAACATTGCTCAAAGGCCACGCCCCCCTTAGTTACTGTTGCTACACCTGTCAAGCTGTGGCACTTGAATCTCTATGGTGTTTTCAACAAGGGTGGGTGATACTGGGAATCTTTGTATCAGATATCAAGTAAATACAGGACTAGTATTGCCAATACTGATTCTTATTTAAAATGTCATGATCATTGAATAATATGATTTTGGCCTCAAGTTACTTGGTGATTGTTAAAACACAGGACAAAGATTTTAGGCAAACATCTTTTATTACCTACCTACAATATAAAACAAACAATACAAAAATGATGCAATTTCCCTTTTAAATTTGTGGTGTTACCACAGTGGTAATGACTATTGCACACCTCACATGTGGCAGTTTCCCTGTCGGCTGTAGTGAGTAAGCACCACGGAGGACTTTTCTTTCCACCATCACAGGCTGGGGGGGGGCAGAGACAGAAGTGTACTATTTGCACAGGACTGAGGTAATTTTCTGGAAATATAGAAGAGAAACTGCAACAAGCATCGATCTCATCACGTTGGTATCAATCCAATACAGATGCTCACCTTGGTATCGATTTGATCAGTCGTCAGTGTTATCAGAAATATTGTAGGGCAGGGGTCATGGCAGTCCAAGGACATAAAGGTTTCTGTGATGGCAGGTATGAAGCAGCAGAGAGGTTCACGCTAAAGACTAGAGGAGCTAAATGTGTTAATTTTATCAAGTCAAAGGGAAGATGCTAATGCTAGGCTAATTGAGATCATAATTGGCAACAAACAGACCCTTGAATATTAAGTTTTTCATAACTTTACGATGGCTCATTGTTTAGGACTGAATACTACATGTATTAAGATGTGTTTGTTTTTTTTGTTTTTTTTTTTTTCTGGCAGTTTCAGATTCGCTAACAGTTTGCTAACATCTGTGTGCTAAGCTAGCTAATGTTAGCTTCTGCTTTGGCCTACAGAAACCCGAGTTTGTATTGACACTTAAGACTAGATTCTGAAATGCACAATAAAACCCCAAACTTAGTTGAGTTGGTTCCATATCGACTAGATTATGAGCTATGAATGGAGACTTTTCAGGGACAAACTAATCCCATGGATGGGCTTTAATGTCAACATGTACCAACCTGAGTATTTGAACGCTAGTTAAACACTTCTCACCCTGTGCTTCTAACCTGTTGCTCTTCTGCTAATGATGCTCAATTCTCATGTTGCTATTATAAACCAGTTTCTTCTCAGCCTTGAATGAAAGTTTATACATGTTGGCTTGATATTGCCTTTAAAATAATGTAGAATCGGCTAAATTAGTTGTTCCTAGACAATATCTTGCCTATTATATGATGGATTATTTACCAATATATCGTAAAATGATACAGGGAGAAAACCTCATTCTCAAACCTAAACTAAAACTTGCATATTTTTAGTTTCATGTGTCCATTGTCTGTAATGAACTTCCTAAGTTCTCAGTTTGTGTATAATAACCAGCGTGGATGGTAACGTGCAGCTCTGACAGGCTTGGGTTTGTGTTTTTAAAGAAGGAAATGGATAGTCTGAACGTGCATACTTTATTGAAATGTAAACCAGTAAATGACTGTCAGTGTACCTTTACGGACACTTATGGCAGGTAACATGCTACTAAATCATGATTTTACTGTATTTATCAGCAGTTAATGTTAATATCAGTTACTCTAAATAAATTCCAAGGCTAGATCTACAGTATAAATGAGCTCAATTCCGTCACTTCATCTGAAAGCTTGACAGACCTGTTCCTAGTTACGGTTACTAACATAGGATTGGACATATTCAACTTATGGGCGGGGCTTAAGGAGGGTCATTTAATGTACTGATGCATCCAGGTTACACCTAAACCCTGATGCTTGTGTTTTTATGTACAGACGCATTAAAAATAGAACCACCTTTATAAAGTATATATTTTTTTAATAAATGGATTTGACTAGATGTCACTGTAACATCACTGAATGAGGACCAAAACAAAAAGTCACTGTAATTTTTGTTGAAATTATACATTTGGATCTCAGAATGTGTGACTCAAAGCGAACGCGTACATTCACACCTTTGCTGATCCTGTTCTACTTCATTTTTACATTTTACATCCTGTCATAAGTATTTGGCACAGCACATCTGACTCTGCTGACTTGGTTGTTAAGTTACAAATACCTTTTACAGTTTATTTGTATTTGTTTTGTTAGTGCTGGCTCCGTTTACATTCTCATAATACTGTTAAGCCAAGTTTCTTGTACTTCTGCCTTTTTGTTGCTGTGGTTACCTGATGCACAGTTTGCAAATGTGGAAGCTGAATCAGGGGTAAAAGGTGGATTTTACCGACGAGTAACATTTTATAAACAATTTGTGAGCATCATTTTTAACACGAATGGTTCATGTAAAACACCACTGTCATATGCACATGTTCTTATATGTTTATTGGTTTCTATATAAAATGAAGCCACTGAAATACAATGCTTCATGTGTAACAACTTTATGAATGCCGCTATGAATACTGAAATAAATCCATTCAATGATATGGTGTTTTTTGCTTGCTTTCATTTCCTCAGAGTTTTTGCTGGTTATTGAATGAAAGTTACACATCCAAGTTTCACCACAGTGTGTAATTCACCATTTTAACCCTTTCATGCATAGTGGTCACTATAGTGGACAGTTATTCTCCAGCTGTTCTCTTGTATATTCATGGATTTTGATGTTTTAGTTCCATATCGGCCAACACAGTGGACACTTATGCATCATCCCATACACTGCAATTCATACCATGACTGTAATCTGATCTGCAGTAGCTTGTTTGAGTGTAGATCAATTGCTAATTGTTATTACGGTTTTAAAAAATGTTAACTACATTTTTTGTTTTTTTTCTGCATATTGTCTCCATGAAGTGAGTAATAACTAGTATTTGAGTATAAAAAATGTGAGAAAACATCAGATTAGCTGCATTAGAACCGTTTATGTCATAGATTTCACAGTGTATATATAAAGTATAATGTATGTTTGTTTTTTTTTGGGGGGGGGGTGACAGTATATCAGTACATAGATGTTTCCTTGCTTCAGAAATTAAACACATGGTGTCCAGCTGAGTGGACATTTTTGCAACTCCATGAAAAATAGGTTCATAAAAAATTTAAATTGTTTTAATTTTTTTCATGCCTAAAAAGGAATAAAAACACTAAACTAATTTTGATTAAGGTTTTCATAATTCATACATGAAAGGGTTAGCTGTTAAATATGTAGTGTTGGCGTCTGTGTTTACACCAAAACATGAGCGTACATTCTTTGTTTCTGTTTCTTCCTGATACAAACTCAATAGTATCATCTTCATTGTTTACTAGACTCACTGTTACGTGAGAAAATATGTATCTGTTACAGGAAAGGGGACAGTCTGTTATGTTTATTATCCATTAGGTTAACGCCTCCCAAACAGGTAGGTCTGAGTCCACGTTCCTTTTACACTGCAAATGATTTGGTTCTTACCAAGATTTTTTTTTTTTTAAGCTTTTATCATTTTTTTGTGTTTTTAGTGTTCTGTACAGCACTTGGGTCCACTGTGATTGATTTAAAGTGCTTTTTAAATAAAGTTGGTCAGGACATTTACATTCTGGAGAAGTCGACTTTTTGCCTCAAGGGTCAAAGGGAAACCGTTTTCACTGTTTGGTCAAAATGGACAAACTGTGTAAAAGCTGTAATCAATGTGATCTGAAAACATTGTTTATGTGAAAATACTTATTTGATATACACTTTGGCTTAGGTTAATGTGAACGTACACACCTAAATATGTCTTAACCTGTTGAAGAAGCAGAGCAATCCCCCTCCTCTCGCCCACTTTTATTTATTTACTTATTTTTCTTTCTTTTTCTCTATTTGTTCGAAATTCTCAAGAAATCCTGGTTTAGCATCATAGTTGATGTTTGATGAATGGAAAGTGATGAATCCTAAGGGTTGATTTTGTTAAGATCCTTCTCCAATAAAATAAAATAAAAAAGAAAAATTGGATTCGATTGGAAGGTAAAAAAACAAACAAATGTAGATTTAGAAGTGTTAGATAATTTCTTATTTTAAGAGTTAATTTGTTATTTTAAGTGTTTGTACGTTTGACGTTTATTTCTAGATTTAAAACCTTAATTCAAGAGTCTTGTCAAGTGAAATTCTCCTGCTCCATGGACAGATGATTTCACTTGTTTTAGTACCTTTTTCCTCAGATTTAGTGTTTTTATCTTATTTTTAGCCGCCCTTTTTTGCAGTGTAGCCCTTTTATTTAAAGTTAGATACACCACATTTTCAGACCGTATGAAAACTAACACCCCTTACTCTGCACCTCCCCTGGCTGAATAGAAGGATAAATGAACAAGTCTTTTACAGTCATTGTATTGATTGAATTAAAAGAAATGGACGCACAGCACCTTCTCACAGCTCAAGAGCATGCAGTGTTTTCTATAATTACAAAATCTATATCAAAATATGCAAATAAAATCAAACCTCGTCCTGAAAATGTGGTCGTTTAACCACAGAAACTTCTGTGTGGTCACATTTCACTACAGAAATGATGTGAGAAATACAACTTTTACAACTGCATCTTCTATATATTCTAATAAATGACATGAACAAAACAATCACATAAATAGTTTTTTTTTTATGTTGTTTGATTTACTGTTGGTAAAGAGTAGAAAAGCTGAACAGATCCCCTTTAGCCATGAACTGTCTGACATCAAATGCTTTCATTTAGGAATGTTTTCTGTAACTGTGTCACATTACTGTGCAGATCTGTCACTTATCAGTTGTATTTATTGGCTACCACACACATCTGTCCTATATTTCTTCTACTTCACATGATGAAAAATAAATATTTACAGTCAGTTTTGTCAAGCCTGTGATCAATCCATTGATTTTACATAAATAGAACCACTCCTGAATATGCCATTGTTCTCCATTTCAGGTTTATTTTAAGTCTATTGAGTTGATCATTTGTAAGAACAGAGAAAGCAGCAGGTAATCTTGTCAGACGAGCTACAAGGTGTGTAAAGAAACCAACCACTCAGACCGGTCAGGCTACATTACATGAGTTCAAGGCACATGTTACAGTAAAATGCAGCTGGTCTGTGTTCCTTCGAACAGTCTGTCAACAGTCATGACACATCACACCGTCACGTTTACTCTCAAAAACTGCAAAGCTTTTCATGCTTTTGCCTGGTTTGGACTTTTCAATCCTTTTATATGTTCAGCTCTTTTTTTTTTTTTTTTTTAATAGTTTCTCCAGTGTTATTGAAACTCTATAATGCACAGGTGTCAAACACAAGGCCCGGGGGCCAAATCCGGCCCACCAAAGGGTCCAGTTTGGCCCTTGGGATAAATTTGTGAAATTCAAGAATTATACCAAGATATTAACAATTTTACAATCCGTTTTAGTTCAGGTTCCACATTCGGACCAATTCAATGTCCAGTGGGCAGGACCAGTAAAATACTAACAGAATAACATATAAATAATAAAAACTCCTAAATTTTTCTCTTTGTAAATGTATTTACACTAAAGCAAAGTATAATAATTTAGCCACACACAAAAAAAAAGTGAATAACCTGAACAAATATGAAGAACCTGGAATGTCTTCAATGAAGTAAGTACAATTATTAACAAGTGCTGCCTGTTATTAAATGTTTTGTGTATTTGTAGATCCACTGTGATCTATGAGTTATAATGTACATGTGTAAATGATAAACTGAGACAGAATATTGTTAAAATTACACTTATTTTTTCAGTTTGTTCATGTTATTCACATTATTTGAAAGGATCATTTGTAGATGTAAACATTTTCATAATATAAATGTACTTTTTTCGCTCTAAAACGTAAAGAAAAGATTCGAGTTGCCATTATTTATGTATTATTATGTTATTATTTTACTGGTTCGGCCCACTTCAGATTAAATTTGGCTGAACGTGGTCCCTGAATTAACATGAGTTTGACACCCCTGCTATAGTGGATCAATGGTATTATCTGAAACAACAGCTCCTGGAGTTAAAATGTCCCAATGCAGGAGTGATCTGAAGCGGCACTAACCCCATTTCAATACTTTTACCTTATTAGAACAAGCATTTGAACCAACAAGTGTGAGGGATATGATTTATGACTGATGTCCCTTCTAGAAGTTCCATCTTTTCCTTCCCTGTTCACCTGAAGATATTATTGTCTTAAACCTCCCAAACCTCACTGCTTTAACCTCTACTAAAAGAAAAGACATATCCACCCTGCAAAAAAGGGCTGTGTAAAAACAAGATAAAAACACTAAATCTGAGGGAAAAGCTCCTTAAAACAGGTGTCCATGCAGCAAAGATAATTTCGCTTGACAAGATTTCTTGAATTAAGGTGTTAAATCTAGAAATAAGAATAGAATAGAATAGAATAGAATAGAATAGAATAGAATAGAATAGAATAGAACAACTTTATTGTCATTACACAGTGTCATGAAATTTTGAGCTTCCCCATAAAGTGCACACATACATATAAAGAAATTGAAAAAGTTAAAAAAAAAAAAAAAAAAGTGTGTGCGATATACAATATACAGAAAACACTCTATGCAATATAAAAAGAACACCTATTTGCTATATACAATTGTGTAGATCCTGGAGAATACAAATAAGATAAAAACACAAGATAAAACCCAGTAGGCAAAAACCCTAAGGACAGTAAGGTGGCAAAAGTAGCATGTTTACAGATGCACAAACACTTCAAATAAGAAGTTAACTCTTAAAATGTAGTGGCTAAAATGAACCTTCTAAAACAGAGATTAAGTTCAATTTAACAATTTATTAAAAACAGATCAGATTCAGCATTCTCACAGCTGATGGGAAATACACAAACCCACACATAGAAGCCAAGAAGCAGAAAAAGGAGTGAAAAAGCAGACAAAAAGCCCTGCTTATGTCAGACATGATCCTTTTAAAGGGAAGAAATAGAAGGGAGGGAAGAGGAGAAATCTGGCTGTATGTAATTCTCAAATTTCAAATATGAAAAAAAGAAAAACAGGACAAATCTAAAAAATATTGCATCTATAGTGGATTTCATGCCACCTCAAAAACAAGATAAAATACCAAACGCTTCTAAATCTAAGTTTTTATATCTAGGTAAGAGCCAAATAATTTGCAGTGCATGAACTCATCTTTTATATCACACTTAAATCTGAAAGAAATCATGCATCGAAAAGCACCGCTCTGAAAATCGCAACCACAAACACACAAAATGAAGTCATTGCACATTTAATAAACAGCACTTGTATCACAGAGCAATATGGAGGATCACCTCAGGACGCTTCTCCACAGGTGTTGTACAACCAGAATGTAAAGTGCATAACACAGTATTTACAGACGAGATGTTTCTGTTGAAGCCAGTGTACAAAGAAAAGCTGCTGTTTCCTTCAACATAACTATTTACATCATTTGAATCCTACAGAACGTACTCAGAGCTAAATTTAACCTACAGCATTTCTATCCAAACGCTTTCAGCATCAATAAATTACAGAATTCTTCATTTTCCACACCTGCTTCATAACACTTTCCTTCTTTTTCTGCATTATAACATTACTATATTGCTTATTATCAATATTTGCACTGATTGAAGTGAATACGTTTGCATCGTGTTTGATCTGTAGCCTGTAAACTGCAGCTCCTCTGTCATCCAAACATTTAACACATGAACCTTAAGGATGAGGAGTTTAACCCACAAAGACCCGAACATCCAGTGTCCAAAGTCTGATCTGAGCTGTTTAATACCTACTGATCTTCTAATCCTATCAATACATGTAAATAATTGGTGTAAAATACAGTTCTTCATCTTTTCATAGTCATCAGATATGACCCATTTGGACGTTCAGAGGCTCCGTAGTTACCATGGAAACACCATCATCTTCTACAACATTGATTCCCCAGTAAAACCCATGTAATTTGATAAATGACAGTGGATGGAGATGTTTGGTTTTTGTTCCGTTAATGATAGATTTGGTTGAAAAACGTACTTTTTCCTAAGTTTACTGTGTTTTTGACATAATAACCCTCAACTTCAATCTGAGCCTTTATGAACATACATGATCAGTGAATTAAATGTAGGAAAATACTTGATCTTCACTGACAAAATGCAAAACACAGAGAATAAATGGTGGTAAAACACTTCAGAAGAGGGAAATATAGAGGGAAAAAATCATATGGGAGCTGCCACTAAAGCAGCACTGGGTCTTTATGGGTTAAAGTATTACTACAGAAGGAATTTCTGACATTTAATACATTGGTATAACCATAATATATCAGAATGAAGTTAAAATAGTGGGTTTCACACAGTAGAGCAGATGCACATCAGTCCACAGGTCCATGGTGACTTCAGAGTAGGAAGTGTTTGGATCTGGTGTCTTACAAGGACACTAAAAAGTAAAACATTGAATCAACTTAAAAAAAAATGTCTTCCATCAGTCACAAATTAAAAAAATAGAGTGAATCAACTTAAATAGCATTAAATGTCATTTAATTTGGTTCATTTCAGTATTTTTTATGTGACCTATTGAAGATTTTTTTTTAAAGTTGACTCAATGTTTTCTTTTTTACAGTGTCGTTGACATTTTTACTAAACTAGTTATTTTCATGTCCTTCCTTTCTCAGTCTCTTAACATATTCACATCACTCACTTTTCCTCAGCAGTTTATTTTTGTCCTTCTTTCTTTAATGCTCCAGCTCTGGTTCTGGTTCAGAGGTCTGCATCATAGGGTTGTGCGCTGAATGAGGTGTTCACGGACCGTGCGGGACTCTTGGCCCGGGGAAAGGACACATCATCATCCATAGAGTCTTTGGAGTAGGGGACGCTGCTGGCTGCGCTCCGGGGCCGGTTCAGGGTCGGCACGTCCACGCGTCTTGACGGAGGTTTCTGGTGCCTGAACTGTCTGCCTGCTGTGACCTCATCCACCCGAACCTCTCCTCTGTTTTTGCCACCGCAGCAGCGACAGATCCCGATGAACATGACGAAGCCCCCGAGGATCTCAAATATGCCCCCGATGTAGCCCAGGACGATGCAGTATCCGACCTGCAGGGTGGAGGGCGCCGTAATCTGGGTGACCGTGGTGATGTTAGTGAGGATGTGCGTGTACCAGGCGATGGGGATGATGGTCAGGACACCAGAGCAGAAGATCAGCAGTCCACCCAGACCTGCCACGACCCAGTTGGGCCTGTCTCTCCAGCAGCGGACCCCCGGAATAGCCACAGCCAGCCCGATTAGAGTCACGACGAGGGAGGCCACCATCAAACCCTGGGCGATGGGGATGATCTCGTTGCCGAAGTAGGTGGCGTCCTCCCGGCTGCACTGGGACCTGGTGTTGGTGGTGGAGGCGATGCAGATATCAAAGATACCCTGCTGCACAACCTCATCTTGTGGGCGGTTTGGGACGTTCTGGATGGTCCTCCAGTTGGGGGCCACAGTGGCGGTCAGGTCCAGGACCCACCCACAGGGAGCCATGACCAACCCGAAGATCAGGATCCCCGGAGTGCGTAAGGATAACCTGATCCACTCCTGCGCCGTGCGTCTGGGCATGTTTTCTGTTGTTGTTGTTGTTGTTGATGATGATGGTGATGATGTGTGTGTTCTTACTCCCAGACTCCGTGGAATGAAGTGAAGACAGCAGCGACCGAGTTTTGACATGGTGCTAAAAAAACGAGTCCGACTGAAACTACAAGGGGGCGTGGCCTCACCTTTGCGCGTCACTGTCCAAATAGGACAGGTGTTGCACGGAGCTGGAGCAGCACAGACAGGGAGAGGGGAGTTTCGACGAGGATGTTATCATGCAAATGTGTTTATGACCAGGGCCAAGGTGTTATTGCTTTACGAAAGAGCTCGGGTGTTCAAAAACAAATAGGTTTATTTGTTGCCATTATGGTTTTCAGAATAAAATAGGAGATAAAAAGTGATGTGCAATAACCTGGGGTTTCTTTTTAAATTCTTTTTATTAGGACATATTTTCAGTTTGAGTGTAGATATCGTTTCATGACTGGTATAAGCTACGTCCAATTTTTCAGTTTTCAAAAACAAAATAAAACAAACAAAAAGAAACAACAACAACAAACAGACTTGAATTATTACTATTGTGAGACTTTGAATGTCTGAAACAAAAACAACTAAAGGGCTATTTACTTTAAAAAAAAAATCAATGCAAATAGCATTCCATAAAAAATATATTCAAATAGGTTTCGTCATGTTTCCAATCAGTTCAAATTATTTGATGTAAAAAAAAAAAAAAAAGCCAAACCCTTTATTTACCGGGTCTCAGGAGGGTATAAATTGTGAGGGGAAAAAGTGATACTTGAAGACAGGCTATCATGTAAAAATAACAAAATAAGCAAAACATCACCATCATTAACATGAGTTTTATTGACTTTTTGCAGAACAGCAACAGAAACACAACATGCACTAGATGAATATGATGGTTAACATGTGGGAGGTTCAGTTCAATTCATGCTAGAATGAAACTCAATAAATAATACAAAAATATTCAACAAGAACTAAGGTTTATGGATGATACAAGAATTCTATCAAATTCATAGTACATTTCACCTGCAGCTTTTTAATTTCCTTGCAACACATTTTCAGATTGTCACAGAGATGACTTTGGTTTGAAAACTGCCACCGTGGCAAGGTGAGAACTCCCTTTGTGAAGAATGTGGTTCTGCAGTAACTCACCGCCAACACATGTCTGCTGTCTTACTTATCCTCTTCCATCTGCTTGTATTTTTCATGCAGTTTATCTTTCCTCAAGTAAATATAGTCATTGTTGTCCAAAGATCACTGAGGTCTCTCCTGAGGGTGTTGCTGGTTTCAGCCTGTTTAGTTCTTTAGAAAAAACAGTCAATTTACTCGAGAGTTAATGACTGTGAATGAAGCACAAGAGCCATATTAGTTTCACATATGCTTGATGCAAATGATGCTTTAGGAGATTCTGAGTTTCTGCCATTTTACATGATTAATGAACTCTATTTGTTGTGTGGTCAGATGTCAAATATACTTAAAAATGTATTAGAATGCACTTATAAGATTGATGATATTACTAGAAAATATTAAGTACAGTCAATTCATTTGTAGATATAGTCGAATGTGTGAATAAATTGAAGGTAAATGGATTTAAATTAATCAATTTTAGTTATGACCACACCTCTTTTTCTTTTGACCACATAAATTGTCAACTGCCCAACTATTTAAGTACATTTAACTTCAAATCTTAGCTAAATGTAAGCTAAATGTACTTAAAAAGTTAATGAATCGTTACTTAATTTTTTTAAGGCAACTGTTTTTTAAAAAAAAAAAAAAAAACTCCATGTATGTGAGTGTACAGTGTTACACGCAGAAACTGTACCTTTAAGTCTCCACTTCAGTTCTACAGGAAGTCCTTTACATTTACATTTACATTTCTTTTGTTTTAGTTTTTCTTTTTAAATCTGATGTGACAAGTCAGTAGCCACCAAAATCAGCTCGCCTCAACCTGTTTAAAAGCCCAACAATGACAAATCTAATCCAATCCAGCTTTATTTGTAAAGCACTTTAAAACAACCACAATGGACCAAAGTACAGAAAAATAAATAAATAAACAATAACAGAGTAAAATACAGAAATAGATTAAAAATATAAACTCTGTACAATTAAAAACAACAACAAATTAAAAATAAGAACAATAAAACCAACACCAAATAAAACATAATAATAAGAATAAGAACGATACATTTAAAACATCTCCCATGGTTTCGAAAGCCAAGGAGAAAAAATGAGTTTTAAGATGGGATTTAAGAAAAAAAAAAAAAGACTAAGAGAAAAACAAAAACAACCAACAACATAAATACAGATAACTGCAGAATGTGTTACTTGTTCATAGGCTCATTTTAAATGTGGGATATTCTCACGCTGTAGAGCCCTGTCACCTGTTATTTATTCCGAAGTTTGAGCTTTAGCACAGAGAGGTCGGTTGAAAGAAGTATGAGAAGTATGTAAACCAACCAGACAGAATTTTGCCTACTCACGGCGTCACAGCACATTCTGTTAGAATTACATCTTGAATGGGGATTGGAACTGCCACCAGCTGACACACAACTGATTATTTAAACATGAGCGTGAAATGTCAGATGATCACTTCAGAGCTTCTTTAATCACTGCTACCTACAAACAGAACCATTAAGTACCAATATATGCTTTTACTACAGGTACACATTTCTGGTAACAATATACTTCTGGCCTATAAGATAAACAAAGCAGGTTATGAGCTTATTGAACGGTCAGTGATGATTAATTTACTCAGTATTATCCTCCTGCAACCTAAAGATGGAATTACAATTTTATTACACTTGTATGGACAGTTTTCTCCAGAGTTCTGGTAACTTTCCTTTAACCTCTAACTTTCTGTATACTATCCACTCCAGTCCAACTTTATTAATAAAGCACTTTAAAACAACCACAGAGGACCAAAGTGCTGTACAGAACACTAGAAGCACAATACAATTTAATAAAAGCATTAAAAAATTAAAATCAGATCAAATAAATAAAACAAGTTAAAATATAAAACAGAACAAAATATCAACATTGCATGAGTTTAAAGGCCGAGGAGAACAGGTGGGTTTTGAGAAGAGATTTAAAAACAGACAGAGGAGGTCTGTCTGATCTGCAGAGGCAGGTGGTTCCACAGTCTGGGACCAGCAGCAGCTGAAGTCCGATCTCCTCGGAGCTTGTACCTTGTTCTGGGCTCCTTCAGAAGTAGCTCAACTGATCTGAGAGAGAGACTGGGTATGAAGGAGCTCAGAGAGGTAGGGCAGTGCAAGACCACAGAGGGATTTAAAAACAAATAAAAGTATTTTAAACTGGATTCTAAAATGGACATCAGACAAACATGCGCATGTATACTCCACAGATAGTATTAGGTGTTTCTTAAACCTTCCACACTATTCATAAAAAAATGAAACATCTCATTTTAAAAATATTAACTTTATACAAAAAATTATCTCCATTAAAAACCTTCATGCTCAACCTCTAACCCATGAAGACCCAGCGCTACTTTTGTGTTAGTTTCCAAATTAATTTTTCTCTATATTTAACTTTTCTCGAGTGATTTATCGCCATTTATTGTAATATTATCCTCTTTACTTTGTGTTTTTTCAGTGAAAATCATGTGTTGAATAGAATAGAATCTTTATATTGTCAGCAGTAGTTTGTCACGCATGTAAACATGCACCACACACTGAAATTTGTTTTCTACCTTTAACCCATCACTAGGCCATCATGCATCACACACACTACTTTGGAGCAGTGGGCTTGCCATATTGGGTGCCTGGGGAGCAAATGGGGGTGGTTGAGTGCCTTGCTCAAGGGGACATCAGCCAACAACTTTCGGCCAGAACTGAACCATTGAGTAATTTACTGATCATGTAGATGTTCATAAAAACTCAGTTTAAAATTGAAAGTTATTATTACAGAAACAGAGAAAACTGAAGAAAAAGTGACTTTTTCTGCAAGGATATCAAAACCTGAACATAAACCCAGTGTTTCCATCCACTGTCATTGATCCAACTCCATTGGTTTTACTGGTGAATCAATGTTGTAGAAGATGACAGTGTTTCCATGGTAACTATGGACTCTCTGAACGTCCAAATGGGTCATATCTGATGACCATGAACAGATGACAAACTGTATTTTACAACAGTTATTTTTATGTATTGATAGAATGAGTGGATCAACATGTATTAAACATTTTACATCAGTAGATAATTTTGACTGATGGTAGATGTTTGGGTTTTTATTAGTTAATTCCGTATCTAATTTTTTTCAATCACAGTTTTAATTGTGATTACATAACATCATGCCTAATCTGTTAGCGGTGTTTCATAGTTGTTAGGTTTGATTTGTGTCTATAAAAAGCCTTTTATTGTCACATGCATACATGATTGCACTGTGAAACATTCTTCACGTGGTTGTCCATGTGATTGCACTGTTTAGATAACTTATAAAAACAAAACAAAACAAAACTTGCAGGCATTTATATTTAGCAGCTGTTACCTGGATTACCTTCATTACCTGGATGTTTAATAGTGATCTTATTTACACAGACGTGTGTGTGTGTGTGTGTGTGTGACCAGTTACTGTTCAGTTAATATCGCTGTTCAGTTCACACCTTTCCAAGGGCATTTGCTGCTATCTGCTGGACAGTTATGGAAACTACTGTCATAAGAAAAAATCTGGCATAAAATAAATATCTCCATAACTCTGTTTAAGCTTTCCAGTATCATCACTGGTGTTCACGAGTGATGTTGAAAACTACACAGTAACAGCTGCATGTCCATAATTCATGTCACACATGTGTTTGGGTGTTTAGTTTGACTTTTTTTAGTTCCTATATTTTCCACTGTGTGTCAGTATTCCCTTCATTCAACTCATCCATTAGATTTAAATTAAATTGGGATTTTCAGTCAGTGAAATCAAGATTCATGTTATTTCTACCATCACACAGTGGTTGACAAAGGACAAACTGCATTTTTTTCCCTTAATCGTCTATTATGTGTACAGTAAGTGTTATTTTCACTCAACTTCACTCAAAAATAACCCAAAACTAAAGCATTTTAGCTTTAATTAGATTTTAATCCACATTAGAGGTAACTGTGTTTGAGATTTTCAGTCAGTAAAGTCAAGATTTCAACCGCAATTAACCGCAAAAAAAAAAAAGGTTTTACTATATGGACACACATGTTGTACAGAAATATAAAGTCCTTTAATTTAAAATTTTAATCATGAAATGTCTTTTTTTTTAAACATCACCTTTTTTTCTAATGAGAAATAGCCCATGGTCTAAGTTTATCACATATTTTGTGATTTATTATTAAAGATTTTATAGAGAATTGGGACAGATAAATATGAATCTATTGAAATACTGAACTATATATACAGATACAGATATAGATTGACTGTATTGATCCCCAGGGCCGGGGGGTAAACCAGTTCCATAATCAACTCCAAGTCAAATGAAAGAATGACTCATTGTGCTGAGGTGTTGCACTCTGATAGCAGTGGGCATTAATGAAAAAAAAAACAAAAAACAAAAACATAACTAGATTCAGATAAAAATATAAATATTGATACAAAAATCTCAGCTTTACAATTATTTGTGAATCTTATTAAATTCAGTATGCTTATGATTAGCATTTATGTCAGGTATAAATAATAATACAACAGTTTTCTCTTGTAGACTATTGATGCAAATTTGCCACAAGATTCCACTGTTTTTTTTTTTTTTGTTGAGATACTGTTCAACACTCTTTGTGACTGTACATATGTTATCTGGGTTATACGTATCTGCACAGGTAACATTTACACTTTCACTTTCAAAACCTTATTTCTAATGATGTTAAAAATTTCCTGACATCAGATTGATTTTTAGATCATTTTTGTTTTGTTTGAATTGTTGACTGAAATAACTTCTCAATAGGTGCATCAGTGAAATAATGTACTTACTTGAGATTGGAAAATGTGTTTAATTATGGTTACTGTATGACAATTATTCAAACTATTGCCTAATGTTACTAATTTGCACCATATCAATTGTATGCGCTATGTTCAAATTAAAAGTCCTAAACAACACAATCATAACACTATTACAATTACTACTACTACTACTACTACTACTACTACTACTACTACTAATGATAATAATAGTAGTCATTTTTATAAACTTGTAAATGCATTTAGGCTTTAAAGGGTTAATAGTGATATAAAACGCATGAAGAAGATAATGTTGTTTTTATGATAGGATGAAATATTTCGGTTGTTAAATGATTTTGGAAATATAATCCATAACGTAATCCCAGTAAACCACAGCGGAAGTTTGTCTTTCCTGGGCAGGAAACTGTCAGCAGTGTTTTTGTTGCCAGTGGGGACTGTTGTGTTGTGAAAATGGCGACGCCTCGTCGCTCCTCTCAGCAGCAGCAGCCGAACTCCCTGCTGTCCTCCCCGCCCCGCAGCGCCTCTCGGCCCGTCACCCCTCCTGGGTCTCCGCCGACACCCGCCGACGATGCTAGCCCGGTTTCCCTCGGACCGACCTCGGAGGACCCGCCTGACGGTGAGGTAACCCCGGCCTCTCCCACTGCCGCCTCCCCAGCCCCGGCCCTCAGCAGCAGCAGCAGCAGCAGCAGCTCCAGCAGCAGCGCTAGCTCCCCGACCAGCACCGAGGGCAGCGGGACCAGCGCCGGCTCCACGCCCGAGTCGGGGAGCAGCAACTCGGGTAGTGGAAGCAGCGGTGGCGGCGGTGCAAACGGGGCTTTCAGGGAGCTGTTCGAAGCCTGTCGGAACGGAGATGTGTCCAGGGTGAAGAAGCTGGTGGATGCGGTGAACGTGAATGCCAAAGACATGGCAGGACGCAAGTCGACCCCCCTGCACTTCGCTGCAGGTAAACACAACAAAACAAGCTTTTAGACAAACTGAAGGGTTTCACTGTGAGAGGGTCTGCATAGAGGGTGGGCTCACACTGGTAAACACAGCCATCAGATGGAATGTACATAACAGTAGTGAAAAATACACACACGTCCTCCATCACTGTAGTTCAGTAGATGCAGGCTGGAGGTGCTTTACTTCTGCATCACTACATCTGTGAGGAGGCTATTGGACCTTTAATTCCACTACATTTATTTGACAGCTTTAGCTACTCATGAGATGAGAATTTTACAGAATACATCAGAATACATAGTTAAATCAACCCCAACCCTGGCATGTTTCTAAAACTGCTGAAAAACATCAGATCAACCTGTCATACAATATGTCTGAGAAACAGATATTAGATTAAAAAATCAATCATCTGTAAATAGATCATATCAGAATTATATTTCGCTTCTTCTCATAAAACACATGATGAGCCCACAGATTTATCTAATATCCTGTTCAATATTAGCTCAAACTGGCTCCACCTGATCATCTAATTATGTCACATACAATAATAATATAACAGTCGGATGCACCAAACCACTACCTTTACCTCGTCTGTGTTTCTACTTCTATTAAAGTACATAAAAATTCTTGCACCAGTTTCACTAAATGTTTACTTTTACAGCAACGGAAACTGTTCAATCTTTTTAATTTAAGTATTAAGCAAAAATATAAGTGAAACTGTAATAACTTCCAGAAATGAAAACAAGTTCCTTAAAACTGTGTTTCTGGTAGTGAAAATATATTGCATATACTGCAAATATATTGGTAATGTTAAAAACCAAGTCTTTGTCACACTGAAAAGAGGAAACAAATACAGCATAAGATGTGACAAGACAGAATTTTAGTTTTGTCTGTAGATAATACAGATTTCAGCTGGGATGTAAAAGGTAGTGTTGTACTTTTGTTGTTCACTTTTCAGATTTTCTTTCTTACATGCATAAAGAATTACTATTTCTGCCCTGTGTCTGTTCCATTCTGTGTTAAATGTTCAACACGGGCAGTAAAATAAAAACAAAATCAAAAGTAAAGTTCAGTTTACTTCATAAAACATCGTCCACTCAGCCCGTAACGGAAGCCTGTGTATTTGCGCATCATCTTTGCCTCAACTGTTTAGATGAGACTGTACTGATTTATTTATCACTGCAGGAAAAAAAAAGTGAAGCAGGCACATCTGTTAGTCATCCCAGGCCTCTCTAATCCTCAGAATGCAGCTTGAACAAGAACAGATTCATCTTTCAATTCAATGTTTTCACAGACATCTGCTCCAGAAGCTTCATAAAGGGAAAATAATAATTGTAATGTGAAACTGATGCTTCCTAATAATGAGTTGATTTTTCCATCGTCACATATGCTCTGTTTAGCAACTGTCTAAAGGCTTTCGGTTTGTCGTCGAGAAGACCTCTTAGAAGGTTGGTTTCGACTCTAATCTCCTTGTTTATTCTTCTCTTTTTGCCTGCCTCTTTTTCTTTGAATTCTTCCTAATTGTATCTCAGGTTTTGGGAGGAAAGATGTGGTGGACCATCTGCTTCAAACAGGTGCTAATGTGCACGCTCGGGACGACGGGGGCCTGATCCCACTTCACAACGCCTGTTCCTTTGGCCACTCAGAGGTCAGAGTTCACATTAGTGCATCTGATCAGATGTTTAGTCAGACAGCAGTTGACTCATAAATAGTCCATAATCTTCAACTATGAAAACATGAATACTGTCCATTCTTATAAAACTCTTTAGTCTCACATTTGGGGCTTGAATACACGTGAAAAGACTACAGACTTGAAATGATCTAATGCTGGTTCTTTGTTATGCATTGTTCTTATTAATGCAGTTGAAAGTGTATCTGAGGTCATGTTAGTGTCAAAAGCTTATTCTAAATCACTGCGACTGCAGCGGCTTTACCTGTAGCTGCTACTGTGGTGTGTAAAAGTTCAACCTGTTGTATTTTTGATGCGTGAATGAATGAACGTCCAGGTGGTTTTCCTTTGTTTGAATATGCCAATCCATTTATTGACATTAGCCCAGTTTATCAGTTCATAATGTGCCACAATCGTCATAAACAATATGCAATAAATAAAATAGTCAACTTAACATAAAAAACACTGAAAATATCTAGGTTAAATTTACATCGTGGCTCTGTCCCTCTCTTGCTCACAGTCAGAAAATTGTTTAGGCTGTTGACGCACGCCCTACCCCATCACATGGCAGGTGTATGTAACCTGATGAATTACAGGTGTGGTGGTCATCACAGCCACACCCATCCAGCAATTAAGATTAAAACCAAAAATAGGAATACATGAACAAAAATGTATTTTGGCTCCAACACGAAGTACGGACCGAACCATGGGATACCTGTACCGTTGCACCCCTAGCGAATATACAGGATTATTTTATTGCTATTTCTCCAAATAATTACAAAGACTTGTTGTAAAAGTTGACCACAGTCTTGTGTTTAATTGTAGGTTCAGCCAGGCCAAGGAACCCAGGCTGACTTGAGTGACATGCGCTCTCTGTCAGGAGGCGAGCGTTCCTTCTCCACTGTTTGCTTTGTTCTCTCTCTTTGGGCCATTACAGAGGCGCCTTTCCGCTGCCTGGATGAGTTCGATGTTTACATGGTAATTACAGACATTTTTTTTTTTATTGACACTGTTCACGTCTCTAGGAATCCTGTAAGTGTCAAACGCTTAAAGTGTCGTTCACTGTGTTTCACCCTGGCTCCAGATAAGGTATAAGGTATTGTTTGAATTTCATCAGTTTGTGGTTTCCATCCTAAAGTGGTTAAAAGAAACCTTTTATTAGCATTTAAATGGATGCACTAACAGCTTACGATGACGACAGTTGTGCTTTTTAAAACCGTGAATAATAGATGAATACATTTTACCAGTAAAGAAGCATGTTTCCCACAAATAGATTTCATAAACATTAGATATATTTGGTACGCCTGCTGAAGTATGTTTGATGTATTTTTGTTTTGTTTTTTTCTCTGTCCAAAACAATGCCATCTTGAAACAATTAGTCTCCCATCTCACCCTCCTTTACATCCCATACTGTCCCTACTTTTAATAATTTAACCCCTCCATAGGACCATTTAACAGCCAAAACAAGCTAATAACGTACAGATAATTAGCATCATACATGAACTTCTCTGCGTGTCATGCCTTGTTTTCTTTACCAAAGTCACACTTCTGTCACCATTCACCACAGTCTGTCTTTTAAAATCTAATGACATGAATAATGCATGCGAAGTCCTATGTGAAGGTATGGGTAGTACAGATATACAGCTCTGAAAATCATGGTAAACCCACCCCTGATTTTCTTAATGAGTTCTATTAAACAGCGCTTTAATATAACCATTTGATTTTCTTTTCTACTAATTGTGGGGTTTTTTGCAAATGATATTAAATATCAGTTCATCTTAATTTATGTTGATTGTTATAGGGAAATTTAGTTTTTATTAGCATTAATTTAAATACAACTTCATTTTTATGAAATTTGTCAAGAAAACATTTCATGCATTTTTGCTTCACATTTACAAAATCTTTCCACCACTTTATCAAAGTGGTCCAATAATTATTTCCCAAGCTGTGTAGTTTTGGTTTAAAGGGGTGATATTTGGCTTTTTTTTTTTTTTTTTTTTTTGTAATGGAAATATGCCTTTTCAAACATGTCCCGGTGGTCTACATAAA
>JAQQZY010000005.1:5681586-5691842 GCA_030068375.1 Ostorhinchus rueppellii
TCACAGCCACACCCATCAAGCAATTAAGATTAAAACCAAAAATAGGAATAAATGAACAAAAATGTATTTTGGCTCCATCAGTGACAATGGGTGTGATCAGATGTGCAAAGAGTTCTAAAATATTTGACTCTTGTAAAAGTGCTGTTGGGTCTGAGGAGAAATCGTACTGTACAGTAACTCGTGCACTTGTGTGTAAATGTATTTAAAAAAGTAAAGATTAACTTATTTAAACATTACTATAATATTACTTTTCATATTTTTCAGTGATATTGATAATGTTGATACTAGTCATCATTAGACAATTTCCAATTTTAATCCTTTGTTTTTGGGGCAGCCGTAGCTCACGAGGTAGGGCGGGTCATCCAAAATATATTGCAGAACCGATATTTTCTAACACTCCTAGTAATTAATTTGATGTATTTCCCAGCTGTAACTCAGCCAGAATGTTAATGTCACTGGTTTTAATGTAGGTTTGCTCACAGGATGCACTCCTCCTTTTAGCTACAACAACAGACTCAGAGTAACAATAAACGCTGAAAACGGCAAGTTTTGACAAACACTCGTGCAAACATACAAGTCTTTCACCAAAACAACTTCTCCACTGTTAGTTTTGCAAAGGCATTGTTGTTGCATCCTGTTCTTAGCGCCAGACAAGGTGAGTGTGGGTTTGTTGACAGAAGTGGCCACACAACCCAGAGAAGTTTCATCCGTTTTCAATAATGATAGTACAAGGTGCCAAATCTAAAAATGTGGACATTCGTCATTATAATCAGGGTGTGGTTGGTCTGTTTTGGCTACAAAAGTGGCAATGTAACATTTGCTCGACAATGAGATTGACACAAACATAAAACATTTTCTGTATCGAATACCTGTGAACCTTCATCATCAGAGGTACAGGCCAACATTGACCAAAGTTAAATCATTTTCACTGGTGCGATTTGGAGGCTGACTTTTTATTGACTCTTTGTTGGCGTGTTCATGGAGAGCTGTTTTGTGTAACTGTGTAAGAGAGTGAAATTAAAACTAGTAGTGAAGTCAAACACATCAAATTTAACATGACTAATTATATATATGCATATAAGTCAGTGACAACAATTTTAATATTATTTCCACCCCGTATATAAAGTCTCAGACACATGTGCTAATGCGTTTCCTCCTCCACTCCATTAACCTCTGTGATCAATCTAATGTTTACCGTTTTGGATGTTTTAAAGGCTTTTAGTGCTTTGTTGGAGAGCACTTTGCTGCACTTTACCATTGCAGCTCCAGCGTATGATGACAGTGATGATTACCGCTGTGATGGGAGTAAACAAAACCATCACTCAGGCAGTTCACAGGTGAACCTCAGTAAGTAGTCGCTTGACTTGGTTTTTTGTGGTTAAAGAGAGAGTCACACACTCAAGCCTGGAGTGCAGTGGAGGTTGGGCTGCAGTTGGATGTGGTGCACGGCCAAATGAGCAGCAGCTGAAGAGGTGGGCCTTGGGTTGGTGACCCCGGCTTAGACAGCTGTAGGTGGGAGATGTTTGGTGGATTGTCTGCTTCACTGTGAGTTGTTACCACTCAAGGAAAACAAAGCAAAAGACGCTATCGTCATGCAGGTTAGTACGGCTTAGAGCTACACTATTGAAACGATTACAAAAACAGTAACTACCTCTGTGTAATATAAACATTATATATGTTATTTAATCTGAAAAGGCTGCAGTTTATATGTTCATTATAGGATGATATAGGGTGATGTAAGTGCTGGAAAAAACACAATCTCCGCTGTACGCTAACATCTGGAACTGAGCGACACTGAGGAGAGAGTTACCGTGTAAAACATGCAAAATTAATTTTTGTCCTCATTCTTATGCAAACGTGAATCTGTTTGATTCGACATTTCTACATCAGTTATGTGTGTATTTTCCTTGTTACTCAACCATGTAGACTTGCATTCAGAGCAGAATTTTGCCCACTATGATCACAACAAGACTTTTTCACTAAGCTGTGCAGCTTTAATTAAGACTCAGACAGACTGTATGATTTCACATCCTGATAAGTTTATCCGCAGCCACAGTTTGTGACATGGATCTATTAAACTTGGTATTACACATGCAGATTGTGACATTAACTGAATCTCAGGCTCCAGTTCAAATCAAATGTCATCAGCAGGCATCGCTTTCTGCACCACTTTATTTGTTAACAAGCTAAGCTAATGGTTTCGGTGACATTTATGTGTGTGGAGAAAAATCTAAAGTCAAGAGGAAGGAAGAGACTGTAGACTTGGCTGTGACTCTGGAAAAGAAGGAAACCTGGGATTCCAGTTTTACAAACAGAGCATGAGACAAGTAGGTTTAGCAAATCGACTCCTTAAAATAATCGCCCAAGTCATTTTTTTCAGAGTTTTCAGGAAACACAAAAAAACGGAACCATTTGTTGAATATATGATATTTACTAACAATTTTAATCAAAACAGTTATAACAACAGATACCTATTGACATACAAACAACAAGGTCAGTCAAACATGTACCATGAGAGAATTAAATGACTTGGGCAATTATTTTAAGAGGGTGATGAAATGTAAACACACCTGCGACACTGATCAATCGTTCCCATTGGTTGTTTGGCAGATATATGTCATAGCAGCTTTATACTGTGAGGTGATCAAAATAAATATCTCACACCGTCAGAGTATTGTTTCAAACTGTCTTTGGTTCCAAGACCAGGACCATGGCCAAGTGTGACCGTCTCTATCCACTGATGTAGGACAAATGTTTTAAACAGGTGTTTCTATATGTTCTCATCGTTCATCGTGTACAGGTAAATGGACAAAATCGTGCATCATTTGAGTACAGTGGGCTCAAGAAATCAGATTACTTCATAATGCAGTATGTGCAACTTTAGCCAAACATTTTAGCCTCAGCACAGAAAGGTAAATCAGTATTTTTTTTTAGCAGACCTTCTGTTACAACTCAGGAAAAAATGTCATTTCACATTCAAAAATTGTTGTTTGTTTGTTAAGTTTATTTCAGACACAAACATAATACGAAACAGAGGAAAAAAAGGGGAAAAAAACGAGAAAAAAAGAAAAAAAAAATAGAAAATGGAATAACTGTTGTGCCTGAAAGGGAGTAGCAAGAAGCCCCTGCTTATCCAGTCCTACCCCCTGATTCCAGCCCTCAGACTGTTAGTGCCTAATCACACGTTATACAGTATGACTGTGATTATCCATAAACATATATACACACCCCAACAAACCTGTGCACCCACACACATACAGTCACATATACATATACATACACACCAAATTATATCTACAATGTACACCAACCCACATACACACACCCATAGTTATTATTGTCTGAGAGTTTGAAAACCACCTCTTTAAAAGTTCCATATCTGGTAATGGTCCAAAGTATGAAAAATATTCGTCATCTACTTTATATTTGCTACATATGATATAGATATTTGATAGCTGTAAACATACAAATACACTGTAAATTAAATTAAACTCAGACACACACACTGGCATCCGTTCCTTTTGCTTCCATTCCTGAGTCGGTGTGGTTGTTGTGTGTTGTTGTTTCCAGGTGGTGTCCTTGTTGCTGTGTCAGGGCGCTGACCCCAACGCTCGGGACAACTGGAACTACACACCGCTTCATGAGGCGGCCATCAAGGGCAAAATAGATGTTTGTATAGGTAAGCACACATTAAAAGAACACTGGATACTTTATGGAGCAATTAAGTATTGTGTATAAACTGTGTGTATGGATGAACATTCTTAAATATATACAGAGTTAATGTAATGATGCAAATGTTCATATCCTAACCCTAACCCTGATTTACTGAGAATTACCAAAGTACTGTATGTTTACTAGGAAGTGATCTAATGGTGTTTTTGTGCATCTCAAAAAATTTGAATAATGTGAAAGAGCTGAAAACTTCAGCACTTATTAGTCTCAGAGGGAGTTAATGATAATGCATTTTAATTTACTCCATAAACATATTTATTCATTTCTAAAATCTTAAAACGGCAAATGTATTAAATCGTGATATAATGTGTAAATTATCTTGTCTAAAATGATTGGAATAACACAAATAAGGCTTGTTTTAAGGATTTCTCCTTGAGGCAATAGACAATAGTAGCGTTTCAAAGTAAACTATAGTTACAGTTGTGGGAAAACCTTCTAAATTGGGAAAAAAAATACAATAATTTACATACTTTGCCAAGAGGGAAACGCACAGATGTCCATGTTATTCTAATATTTCAAGACAAGGCAGGGCCTTAGGTACGACACCAAGGGATTTTAGACATCACCTAACCAGATTAATCTAATACGGAAAGCATCAGAATTAACTAAATGATTTTCCCCAGATCTAACAGATGCAGTTACTCCCCTGTGGACATTTTAGCAAGTTTCTTTTTAAACCTTTTGATTTGATTTATTATCTGCTCTAGTTTTTCCAAAGTTGCATGCAGATACAGCTGGAAATCATGTGAACTTATATTTATTTTTATTTATATATAGGAGTCAACTAACACCCAAATACCATCCTGAAAGCCGAGGGAAAACCCAGCGAGGTGCTAAAAAAATTGGTCATGACACATTTGCTGTTCTGGTTCTCTAAAAACTCAGAGTAAAGTAAAGCATGTAATGCATAAACTCTGTATGAACTAACTAAAGCGTTTATGTGTTTAGTGGGTTCAACGGTAATGTTGCCAGTGGGTCAGAAATTCGTTTATTATGACACTCCAACTGCATTTGTGAAACTTGACGTGTCTGTGATAAATGACCCTATTTTATCTGCCCTACCTGCCAGCTGCAGCAAACTGTAATACATAGTTTTTCCCCACATCCTCTTACTCAACATGACTGAACTCCTTTTTCCAGGATAACTGCAAAGCTTGCATGTCAACTCTTAAATATCTTTACCCACTGCCCTTTTCACTACAGATGAGGAAGAAGTGAGATAGCTTGTTCCTTAGTCACTGCCATCATCAAACCCCCAAAACCTGTGTGGATGTTTTTTTTACCTGATTTTTTTTTATAAATTTGACACTCACATATAGACACACATCCAACATACAATTAGGAGATGCATATAAGGTACAGTTTCATTTGCTTTACATTATCTCAATTTCATTTTTTTAATGACTATGTCATTTTGATTAGCTGTCAATATCTTATAAAAATAACTAAATAACATAGTTCTCATGTTCCATTCTCCCAATGCTGTACGTACAAAACTTAATAAAAATGAAAAAAAAGAAAAGAAAAACAGAGCAAAGAGGGAAAGTATTTAGAATTCTAGTATTGCTTGTATTAATAATTTCCATCTTTTGAGAAACCAGTGTGTTTTCATCTGTAATCTTGCTGTGATCTTCTCCATAACCCATGTGGATGTTTTTTTTTGCCACTTGCACAGTCAGGCTAGAGAGTCGCTATCCTGGCACGGCTCTTACTTCCTCTGGGCAAGCAGGCACCCCTTACTGTTGCAGCGGCTTGGTTTAGCTTTTTCACATTATTCTGTTATTTTGAGGTGCTCTGACTAATACTGCATCCATTCATTTGCGGCACCAGTTTGGCTCTAAAGCGTATCATGCAATTGGAATAAAAATGAAAACACGGCCTTTCAATTAGTTTATTAGGCGGAGTCTGGGACTGTAAATGGTTATAGAAATGGGTCCTGCCGTTTGCATGGTTCCTTTGGGTTCAGTAAAACTCATTTATGACACAGCTGAATGTTGTCGGTTTTAGTGCTGTGCACACTTTTAGGTATTAAATTAAAACATGTTTTGTGTTTGTGTGCATAAGTTTTGTTTTAAAAGCCTCCCCGGCCAATTCTCCAAAGTCATAACCAACAGTTCGGTCTAATTATGCAGGCATTTTATTTTAGAAACCATAATAAACCACCCACAGACTGCGCACTATTATTTTCCATTAAGCATACTAAAGCAGCAAATAACCTGCAAATTGCAAACCCTGTATAATGCCTCACTTCTTAGCCTGCACAACGGACAAAAACAGTGATTGCTTTCTCTTACAATGTGTGACCTGCCACCAGTCGAGTTTTAATTTTAACAGCAATGCGGTTTAAGCCCAGAAAGGGCAGCAACAGCAATCTTTTGAAATACAGATTGTACAGATTGGCTGTGGAAATTCCGGAGTAGACATGGTGCGACACAGCGCAAAACCGCCTGGGTAGTGAGTTGTAGGATAATCTTTATGATCTTACTGGAAAAGCATAATAATAATAATAAATGACTGCGCTGATGTTCAGCATCACCTTGCTGCCAGCGTCAGACCAGAGCAGCAACAGTAACAAGGAGGGAAGTTGTGCTGATGATTTCTATTTCTACTGTAGCTGCTGCAGAATGTCTGCATAGCTGGCTGCACGTTCACACAGTGGATTATTTATCATGGATATCTTGATTATTGCACAGGGCATATCAAAACCTTTAGAAACGCAGTCGTTCATTGTCCTTTTAGAGACACATGCATGTTTCTATTGTTTATATGCATCAAACTAGAGTAATTTAATGGTATGACAGTTGATGTTGACCAAACAATGCATAAATGTCAATATTGTGAAAAATGTAATTTTCATCAAAATGTTACCATCAACAGTTACAGTAACTTTTTGATGAAATACATGTAGTTATGTTGTGTTGCACAGGTTTGTAGACCATTCTAACTCACAGATATCTGTAGGTTAAATACCCTGTAGAGCAAGATTGAGTTCAGTGATGCATGAAAAGCAATGATAAATAGTTTGATGATTCAGTGTTGACACAGGTCATTCTGTACTTCAACACCAACTTCACCTGCATCATCCAAGCACTGCAGGGGTTATACAGAGAGACAACTTGGTTTGAGTGTTATCTATCATGGAATGACCTGTCGAGTCACCTGACCTCATTCCTACTGAATGAATGGGATCAAAATAGTCAGAAAGCAACATCCAATGGGCTAAGAACATCTCAAGTAAGTTTTACAAGAGGTATGGTGAAGTATTTCAATGGAATGTTTGGAAAAAGTACCTGTCCAGTTGCTAAGGGTGTCTAAAACAGTTACAGCTGCAAAGAAAATAATATTCACTGGTTTTATAACTAGTGGCTGTGTATTTATGTATTTGTTTAGTCAAAATAAATCTTCATACCTTAAATGATCTAGTCTGTTGAATATAAACAAGAACATTCTTGTGTCTCAAAAACGGTAAGACTGTGTTTCCTAACTTTTTATTACAGACATTGACATATTGATCTCTGTTGGCGTATGCTCCGTTCCATTCTGTACAGCCTCTCTGGTCATCCCAGTTCATTTTGTGGATTTTCTTGGAAGAATCTTGGGAAAACTTCTATTAACTCTCATGGAAGCTGGCAAAATGCTGAAACTCTACTTAAAAAGCTTTTTTTAAAGTTCTGAATTCCTTTGGCTGAGCTAAATTTCATCATCAGTGTATTGTAAGCCTCACCAAACTGTAAAGGTCACATGCAATATGTTGTTGAAAATAAATTAATGAACATAAATCATCAGTTTGCAAACTGAAGAATCTCTTTTTTCATCATAATCTCCACACTTCGTTACTTGCTTACAACAAATTTAGATCCTTCGCAGCATTAATATAGTTTTACTAAGGCCCACTGTAATTTGATGTTGGTAATTAGTCCCCAAATTCTCAAATGAATTTTTGGTTTTGGTGTTACATTAACAAATTAACAGACGTAGTAATACTCACTGATATGTGGATGTTTTGAAACAGAATTTGTAATTGAGTTTAGCATTTTCTTTATAACGTTTGACAAAGAAAAGGATGTTGTTCTATTATAAATTGTAGGTTAAACCTTAACTTGAAGTCTGATCAGACATCAAGTTAAGTCAGAACCATCCTAGAACCATCTCAACGTGGAACAGAAAACTTTAACGTCCACAGCTCTGGAACTGAATATGACTTGCAGACAGGCTTATCTCACTGGTATGAGGCTCGGAGGTTTGGATTTGGGATTTGGTCGACATATGATTGAAAGACTGGCTGCAAGGTATCAGGACAGAGGATCAAATACCTGCAACCAGCATGTTTTGCTGAAAATAACTGTGTAGCAAAAGGTGGAACTAAACGGTGTACATCTAGAGGTTGGTGCATTAAAAATCGACTGCCACAGCTACAGGTCTGAAAAAGAGAACATATGTGAATTTCCTTGAAATATTTTATCTGAACTCGGTGTTAATTGATTACAGATATGCAAATATTTTGAAAGTGTTGGATTACTCCTTCATGATTTAATCATTTAAATTCCTACCCTTGTAACATGGTGAAAAACATCTGAAATATTAATGAAATATTAGAGAAGATCCATGACATGAAGTGGGAGGAGTTCAGATTCTGGGTGAATTAACATGCAATATCAAACTCACTTGGTTTATTTAATTCATTCATACTTGCTGCTTAATCTGACTATATGTTGGCATTAACACTAGAAAAACTTGTCAATTACATTTTAAAACAAAAGGGGAGAAAATTCTGATGTAGCATAATGTTAAACGTGCAAAGGGAACATCAAATTTTGGGGTTTGTGTGGTTTCACCGAACAAACACTGTGTCATTGGAAGCACATGTAGTTTAGTTGTGCTCTGCTCCAAAATTATAGTTTCGTTAGTTTCATTGAAGGACATGTCAGTCTGCTGGTGTACACTGGTCTGAACGCCTCAGGCCTGAACCACCGTGGTCGCTGAAGTAGACAGTGACAGTAAATACATTTAAGCAATTTACAAAGAGGCTTGAACCAATTTTTTAAGACAATTTGGTGATAATTTGAAGAACCCCCATGTGTCTGTACTACAACAACTGTTCTGTTCTGTTCTTAATACAAATAAAATGAATTATTAATTTTAATAAATAGACATATTTTAATATTCTGCATAGATGTGTGACTTTTTTCGAGTAAGTACTCGTGTCCTTGAAGGTGACAACAGAGTGTAAACATATAGCTCCAAATGCATCGCCATGTGACAGTAAGAAAAGAGGAAGCTGATTAAATGTCCCCCTTGAATGATTGTGTATCTTCAGCAGTTTCACGAGTCAGCAGTTTTATTTTCACAAAGTTTTGAAATGAACCAAAACCAACGGCTGCCTGGATGGTAGTAAAAGTCTGAAAACTTACGGTATTATTGGAGAAAAGCAGCACTTAGGAATATAAACAAATATTAAAGAACTAACACATGAATAAACAAAACACTAGCAGGATGGCTTTAATTGTGAAAATGTGTGTTTACGAAGAGACTAATGGTACCTCTGTTATTTTTCTTTTTTAGATGTGTGTTATGAGCCAAAGTTCAACCCAAGTGCAGTTAATTTAGGTTTTCCTTCTCCAGAAAGGGTGACAGAATGATTTGCTCTGAGTGCTTAAAATTGGCTCTCAGCTAGTCGACAGGGGTAGGTGTGCATCTGGTTCATAAATCTTTTAAACAATTGGTTGACAAGTCCAGCACCTTAACATTTCGGTAAGGTTTAACCTCTCTGATGAAGCTTCAAAATCACAAATGTGCTTCTTTTTTTTCCCCCCACCAGACAAGCATTAAGAGATTTGACCACAGCAAATGTTTGTTTGTCTGGTCTGAACCAGACAGAGTGACATAATGTTTGGTTTGCAGTCGTCACTGCACAGCTACAAGCAAAACACAGGAAGTCAAAACAGTCACGTGATTTCCAGTGGCTTAGTTTTTGAACAGAGTTTTGGCAGCCTGTCATCCTGCCAGGTCAGGGATTTCAGAGCCAAATCCAAGTGGAAAAGGAGTCAAATCAAGTCTAAATCCACTAACTGTAACTTTAGCCAAACATGATGTCCTCTTCCTTGCTGTACAGACAAGTTGAGTAAGAAATTAATCTTTCATTAGCAGCCCAACTGTTGAAGCTCAAGGTCAGTGGAAAATCTCATAAATAAACTGAAAATAAGATCATCTTCAAAATCCTCCAGCAGCCTCACAAGACTAAATGGCCTGCTTTAAAACTTTTGTAGACAGCTAAACCGCACACAATATGCCATGTATTTAAAGACATGAGCTCAGTATGAGTGTGAAGTTTATTTTTAACTGTTAAAATGTTATCTGAACATGAAGAGTTGTGTTTTTTTTTTTATCATTCTTTATTTATCAGTTTTAACCGTTTTCAGTGATGGGTACAATTCACTTGTGTCAACATGGGGCGGCTATGGCTCAGGTGGTAGAGCGGGTCGTCCAATATCCGAAAGGTTGGTGGTTTGAATCCCGCTCTCTCC
>JAQQZY010000005.1:5721996-5734601 GCA_030068375.1 Ostorhinchus rueppellii
AAGAAAATAGCCCATATAAACACCTCATTCCGAATGAAAAGTGCCAATCTGAAAGAATATTTAATCGGAATGACAGGAGTGGAATATTCCTTTACCCAACTGAATGAAGTGTCAAGTACACAGTCAAACGGAAAGTTGTCAGGGAGTGTTCTTTGAGTGCTTGCGCTGACATAACGTGAACGCACAACTAGAGCTTGATGAAGGAAGCACCCATCATTCTAAAGTTCTGCTTCCAGTCAACATTGGAAAACTCCCGGAGAACAACCCACTGCCACCAATCTCTGGTGCAGACATTCATCCACAGCTTTCAGGAACTCATAGGTGCCCTGGGCAGTACAGACAAACATCGCAAAACACTCAAATTATTATTAATCAGGCATTTTCTACGCCTTCTCCTCTTCATCATTTTCCGAAGATGCACATGTGTTTCCTGTTGCTGCTTTAATAAAAGTATTGTAACTGTCACAAGAACTGTAATGATTAAACTGTCGCTAAACATCTGTGGTGACGTAGTAGGATTTAATAATTACATTCTGTGCATGTCATGTTGGACCGTTCTGATTAAATATGGTGGCACATGTACACACCACAATGGAATGTTAGCATCCATGTAAACAGCAGCCTAAACATTTTCATTTAGAAAGATTCCAATCAGAAAGACAAAAAACTCCACATGTAAACGTAGCTACTGATTGTGTGTAATGCTCAAACCATCTAAAGCTGCAGGACCTGAAATTATGGGAAAAAACACCTGAATTTGGAAATGTAAACTTCTGCAGTGACCTTTCAGTTCACATCTAAAGACTTAATGTAAAGATAGATGACGTATTGCTGTTTTTTGGAAAAATACAGCAGCATGAAAGGTGAGTGTAAAAAACAAGTGGTCGTTTGATTTGTTTTTGTTGAGGAAAAAAAGACTGAATAAAGATATCCACTTTCAAATGAGTAAAAAGGTAGGCTAAAGTGGCTTCATAAAGATTTAAGGCACCACGAGTTTTCTTAACAGCTACTATTTATTGATAAAGCGAGTCATTTTTCTGCTTAGAATCCTCAGCTTTTTTTCGATTTTTGCGATTTTAGTATCGGCGTTGTTTCAAAATTTCATTTCTTGCGTCATCACTTTTTCATCAGATTCCTGAAATACACTGAAAGTCGACAACTGATAATTAATTTTTGGATGAACTTCATCACCCAAACTGGTGTCCATGTTACCAAGCTGTAACTCAGGTATTGGTAAATTTTCATTCCGTTATGAAGTCAAATTATGGAGAAACTCAACAATGCTGAAGGAACAGATATGAAATTAAACAACTTTGAACAAGTTTCTTGTCAAAAAGACCCACCCGTCATCTTGTTGCATTTAGCTTTTCATCCCAGGAATGAGTTACAGACAGCAATAATAGGCTGTCGGTGACAAAGATGACTGCGGGTGCAAGGATATGCTGATATGACAGACTGAGAAAAATGAATCCACACAGAATAAAAGAGCTTTCAATCGTTTTTGCACGGTATCCTTGTCATCTTGTCATAACTGGAACTGGTGCTAATCTAATTTTTTTTGCTGCCAGACAGGTTTTCATCCCTTGGAATCAATTAGGGCTCATGTCCACCCAGTGCTTCTTTTCAAGCTACCAGTGATCACCAGAAACTTACAGAAAACATTTTTGTCCCTGTAGCTGTACGGCAAGTAAAAAGAAGCAAGTTTGAAGAGTGTCGCGCATCAACAGAAATTGTATCTGTGTGTTTTCTATTAAAATGGTGTTCCTGTCATGCTGAGTGTTGAACACATACAGCCTCTCCACACTGTCAACGAGCACTTTGACTCTTTTGTAAATAACGAGATGAAGAAATTGTTGCTTTAAAGCAAGGTCCTTTGTGGGCAGGCAGCTTTAACATAGCAGAAAATTAGCCAGTGTGCTCTCACAAGGGCTGCAGGGAAATAATGAGATATTTAAGGAGGGGGCTGGGAGATGGAAAGAAAGTCGATGAATGAGGAGGGGGGGGGGGGTGGCGTTAAGAGCGAAAACTAACAAGAAAGAGCTGAAGGAAGCGAGAGATGCAGGAGGGATAAACAAATGTGAGGTTAAAGACAAAAGAAGAAAGGATGGAGATACTTACTGTCTTGGGTGACAGATGGATAATGCAAACAGAGAACAGAGATGGCACAAAATCAAATGGATGCATCGAAACTGAGAAGGCTCAGATGGGTGTGTGCGTTAACGGCCTAATCATGATGACAAAGAACGACTATAGAAGGTTTCACCCTGCTAATGCTGCCTGAGCGGAGGCACTCTCCAACCTTTGAGTCTGTGAGAGAGAAAGAAAAAAGGTGTGAGTTCTTTTGTCTGCAAGGCCAAGTGTAGCTTTCCCCCTCTTATCAGTGACATGCTCATTGATTACTGTGATGACTGCTGTTCGATTGGTCCCCGGTGATGAATGAGCCAAAGCTCCATTCCTCCTTAGACCACAACACACACGCGTTTTAGGATCACTACATGATTCTGTATTGCTGTCTTCCAATTCAAGAAACAACAGAATGACCTAGCCAAAGAACAAAATGAAATGGCTATTTTCTTTTTTTATTTCGTTTACTTTCTGTGGGCACTTCCAAGGTCCCCTCACCCCGTTTGGGCCATTTTCCTGTTGCTGAAATTGCCTAGTTTTCCACATGGTTGCACAGCTCCACAACACTTTGTGGCTTAGTGAGGGCATTCGGACGCTCTCCAACCAGTATACTGACGGAATTTGGTTAATAAACTGAGTACACACTTATTTTCTCTGTATTAGAAGTCAGTGGAACAGTAACGGTAAATCATTTTTATAGATAACGGCATATCGTTTAACACAACATAGTACCCCAAGGCACAAAAAACCTTCACCAAAATCTGTACAAATATTGTTATAACAGTCTAACATAATAATAAGGCACTTTAATACTTTTAAATGACAGTGACTTTAGGGTTCTTTGTTGTTCTGAGTATCTGTTCCATTCCAAAGAACATTGTAAACAAACACTTTTTTGGAATATGGAAAGTGCTCCCTCTCAAACTTTTAGGAGGAAGTTGGATTTATTGACACTTGTTCACCCACTTCAGTTAAATGTGCTTGTTAAAAATGTTTTGATTGGTAATAAACTATTTGCACCTTTATTATGCATATTTGACCAAAGGTTTGAAGAATGGAAGATGATGACAATAGAGAAAGCTATGTTTTCCGCTGGCAAGTGAGAAAACTTTACGAAACTCTAACACTTTACATCTGCTTGGTGCTACAAATCGAGAAGGATTTCAGCTATCAACCACTATCAAAGCCACGCACTGCTGTTACCAGTTAATTTATCTGTAAAATGTGACCAAGATGCATGGATTCAAGATTCGCTTTATTGTCCGAACTGTGCAGTATCCACCCAAACCCAGTAAAAACATACAGAGGGTCAGAGTGAGATCAGTTACAAAAATAATACAAGGCAGAGTTTATTTACTCAGAAATTAAGTATTAGTCACTTTTCCATTAACCGATATTTGCTGAATGTCCAAAAAACAGAAGTGTGTAATGTTGGTTTTTCCATTAAATCACAAATGCGATCATTTGTTCATATATTATTGTGAGATGACACAAGAAGTCATTCCATAAACATGGTGATTAACATAAATATGGGCTGTGTCTGAAATCACTCCCTACTCCCTATATAGTGCACTATATAGGGAGCACGCCATTTTGTAGTGGCGTCCGAATGCTTAGTGAGCATTGATGTTCCCTGTATAGTGCACTTAATGTATCCCACAATTCACCGCGAAATGTAGTGGACAACCGATGGTCACTAGACAGCCCACTATATCCCATAATGTATTGCGGCCGTGGTGTCAAATTGCACAACAACATGGCACGTTTGAATTGTGCGACAGTAATCACGTAATTAACTGTGCGGTGAAGTAGTGTCCGAAACTGTTTTCCATTTTCATTGATGAGTGCACGATATAGTCCACTACATAGTGTTCCCTATGTAGTGGATAGGGAGCAGTGAATGAGTGAGTGATTTCGGACACAGCCCCGGTGTTGATTTACAGATATATTCATTATTATCATATATTACTCCTCTATTCTACACTAAGTTATTTGATTTCCTGGTGTGTCCTCACATACCGCACCATATTTCTTTCAAAACTCTTCTTCTTCACTTGTTGTAATATCCGTCAACATCCAGGTTTTTTTTATTCAAATGACTCTAGTTGCAAAAAATGACTTTCCATGGCAGTTTTGCGTGATATACCAATTTTGCAGCGCCTGAAAAACCACCTCTTGCCAGCGCAAAAACAAGAGTTTTGGCGAAATTATCGTTTTTCCATTACATACATTTTCATGCGCAGGTTGTATTTGTGATATTTGAGGGTCAATGGAAAAGCGACTACTGATATTAAATCATACAATGAAAAAGTCATACAACAATACATTGAGGTGTGGTGATTTAAAAATTCTCTGTATCATTGAATTTCATGTAAACACATACACTACGGACACATACACTCATTCTTTCATCACCCTGTGCATACCAACAGGATCCTATTAAAGCAGAGATAATCTGAAGTCTGCTGAACACACTGGGTTCATCCAGGACTGAAAAACAAAAGTCCATAGAGAGATAGTTTAAAAAAAAAAAAAAATTCAGACCATTGGATTTACTGATTAGGGATGTATGTTTAACTGGAATTAATATTTTATTTATCCTACAAATTGCTGACAAATATTCTACAAAATGGCCAATTGAAATATTCTCTTTGAGAATATTTATTGATGCAATGGTTTAGTGGTGAGCATAATCATCTCACAGATAGGTCAAAAACAGATATGCTCGGTTTATTCTCCTGACACTTCACTAGACCTGGCTTAGATCTGGAACTGGTCTCTAACAGGAAGGGTTAAATAAATGCAGAGTTTTCATTTCCCTACAGAACAATAAAGTGAACTACAAGTCATTAAAATAACAAGTGTTTTAGACCTTAAATAATCCAGAAAAAAAGTTCACATTTATTTGTGGGAAATACACAGCTTTTATGTGTCTTGGCATGTTCTCCACCAGCCTTCACTTTGCTGCGGAGTGTTTTATACCACTCTTGGTGTAAAAATGCTGCAGCTCAGCTTAGTTTGATGTAACCATCCATCTTCCTCTTGATCACATTCCAGAGGTTTTGAGTGGAGTTCAGGTCTAGAAAAACTGAGTAGTCTTTTTTTTTTTTTTTTTTTCTCCTCCCCCCCCAGAGCTGTATATTGTGATGGTGTCAAACATTGCTAGGAATGTGCAAAGGAACAGATGAAGTGTAGATCGCTTGTATTTCTTCTTCTTTTATGTGCATCACAACATCCCACGATGATGCAATTAGTTTTGGAAAAGAGTAAAGATGTATGTGTTTATTTGGATTTACAGCAGAGGTGTGAGAACTGAGCACAAGTCATGTTTTGAGACTCATTTCTATGTAAAATGATGTACGTAGAGTTGTTCAGTTGTGTTTTTACCCAAAGTGACTATTAACATCAAGTGTAAACTGGACCTCTGTATCATTGGGGGTCTCCAGTCTCTTACCTTTTAAATATAGCAAGATAAACTGTGATGGAATGTGTGTTTTAGAGTCTATTCCACAGTTGGTTTATGGACAAGTACAATCTATATGCAGTTTATATTGTTGCGTTTAGTGTGAAGGCATTAATCAGTATCTATGGAGTTTATATCCCTTTGGGCATCTTTAAAATATTGAATGACTATATTAAAAAAAAAAAACCCAGAGAATAGACCCATAAACAGGTTACAGAAACCACTTAAAACAACGCTGCAGCAATATGTTTTCATTTTGTGTCAAGAGTCATTTCAAAGAGCAAGCATCAGATATGGATAAATGAGTTCAACGCTGTCGGTTTTCTTTCTCCTCAGTCAGTGTGTGACTCTTGTTTGCACGGCTCACTCACAACAGCTACATTATGACCTAATCTTATTCATATTAATTTATCCGAAGCCAGCTTTGTTGTTATTGTTGTTGCAGTTTTGCTCCTGCGAGAAGTGGGGGCTCCGGCATCATTCCTGTCCTTTGTATTTGTTTACCAAGCAGTGACAAGACTAAGCAGCTTTGTTGTGGCTTTTCCAAGCGTAATAACTAGTTTTCTGATACCATCGGGAATTGGCATTTGTTTTTCCTTTTAGTATTATTTCAGAAAGCTTCGTGCCACCCTCAGGTGCTGTGTTGCTCAAAGAAACTACCACAGCGAAGAAGAGGTTCACGCTTAAAAATAACAGGAAGTCTCACCGCTCCAAAGTTCTACGGACAACTTTGTGTTCAGTGTGTCAGAAATAGGGGATATAATATGTGTTGGTTTTTAAAACGCATCTCGGTTTAATTTGGATGTATGTGGGTAACTGTGGATATTTTAGTACCCTGATACTGCATTTTTAACAACCCTGTCTTTAGTGATTTCCCCATAGAGTTTGTTTTCAAGAGTGTTTTATTAAATCTGAATCCTCCATAAATCTTCTTGTATAGTTAAATCTGAATCCTTTTTAATCCTGCTCAGAGTTGTGTTCAATATACCTAAAGTTATAAATAATGCTCCAAGGTGTGTAAAGGCTCAGACTGTTCTCAAAAATTCTTTGAAATGTCTTCCAGCAGAGGCACTAAAGAATCACCAGTGTCTTTCAGAGACCTGGAATATATGCAGCAGTTTTCACAACTCCAACAGCCAACTGTTCAATTCATTATGGTGGTAATAAGGACAATTAGTGAATCATACAAGTTGGAAAGCAGCATTCATCCCTCAGCCATGAATGTTTTTAGAAAATGTCAGTGGGAATCTATTCAAGAAGAGCTGAAATATTTCAGTTTGCAGCTCAGCAGTGGGCACATCAACCAAGATCCACTGGAAACACAACCCAGGTATTTTGCCGATATCGTAGGGCTGTACTGGTGCACTCTGTTGGATCAGGAGGTCCACCGAATGAATGCATGTAGCCTATATGAAGAATGCAAACACTTTGGAAGCAGGACGGCCGCAAGCAGAACCCATGTGCAGGGTTTCTGATATTATTGTTCTCACGGTTTCTCTACATTCTGTACTAGTGCTGCAACTGAATTCTCAGTGCTGCTGCAAAAAAAACAACAAAAAACACTTTATTCTGAGGCTGGGGCACTGATGGGGGGGGGGGGTAAACATGAAAAACAGAGGCACAGAAAACAAGTCGGACATTCGAAGCATGTTACGTTTCACTTTCGGTTTTTGGTGTTACAGAGCGTACCCCCGTATACCCCCCCTTCATTGGTCTCCTTCACTGTACTGAAAATGTATCGAACCAAAGACCCCTGTACCAAAAACGTACCGAATACACCCTTACTGTAGAGAACAGAAAATAAAACTGATTTCAGCTGCATCTTTAGACATTGCTATATAGATTAACACCCTACATGGACGTACAGTACCTTCTGAATTGAAGGAGCCACTGTTTTGCAAAGCTGTAACAAGTGACTGTTGTTACCCCCCAGAACTCCTCCTCTTAACTGTAGTAGAGAAATATCTGGTTTTATTTGCTAAATATCCTCAACTTAGTGTGGATTATTGGTAAGAAATTTTCAGTCTGGGTGTATTTTGTGCTGAAAGAGGCTTGGAGAGACTGTTGTAACGTTGAACAACTCTGGCCTATAATTTCCTTCTTCAGAAGCAGTAGATGTGTACGTCAGTGCTGCTGCGATAATATCCCTCCTGTTAGCTTGCATACAGCTGATATGTGCACCAGCTCTACTTACTGGCATCATAACACACCCACCACAATATAACCTCTGACCCCTGCAATGTAAGGTCACACATCATCCATAACTCCTACAGTGCAACCAGTTGGGTGCTTTTATCGATTCACTCATTGATTCTTGTTTTCTATGTGCAGCTAAAAAATGTCCATACCCAGGTTTTACTTTTCACATTATAAACATGAGAAGATTGGAGAAGTGTAGTTCTATATCTTCATCTCATTGAAGTTTCGTGACCTTTGTGTGGTATATGTAGTGAGCTCTGGTCAGAAAAACATTCCGATATCAGTAGAAGGAATGAATAAGGTTTTTAGTTCCCATTCCAATGTAAAAGAAGTGTAGACGGTAAGGATACTGTTGTTACTGTAGATATTATGGTCATTTTTATTTAGTATTTCACTCTGGTTTTTGAGTGGAGTTCAGTTTTAGTTTTATGATAATTGTAGTTTTACTTTTATTTTGAGAAATCTATAAGTTTTCATGTGGTTTTGTTGAAGTTGTAGTCCGTTGTCCAGTCTTCATTCTTTAAAATTTGTCCCGTTTATTTAGACAAAGTGGCTTAAAAACCACAGTGCAAAACAGTTTTTACAGTTTTATTTCAGTTACGAAGATTATTTTTTTTCACCAGTGCTTGTACTTTTATATGCAGTTTTCATTAACTCTAATTGCCCTGGAGAGGAAACATTCAATCCAAAAAATAATGAAAACTTAATTAACGCATCCTGACTCACATCTGGTGTGGTAAATGAAGGTAATCGCCCTTGAAAGACCTCAATAAAAAAAAAAAAAAAAAAAGTTTAAATAAAGCCCTTTGACTTGTCTCACACAAAGTCACACACACACACACACACACACTCTGATGTTGTATCATGATAAATTACTCTCAATTTGTCCTTTTGTTTTGTTTAGAGAGGTGTCCACTGACCAACACGTCCTGATTCTTAAGTTTTCAAAACTCAGCAAAGAGAGCTGTGGGTGGATGGGTCGCCAAAAAAAAGCAATTAATCCAGAGTGTTTCTCTGTGGTGCACTGTGTGAAGCAATTAATCACACAGCGTAAGTGGTGAGAGTGTGTGAAGTAAGCTGAGGGAGCCAGCAAAGCCCAAACACCTCCTTTTATAATTTCCGCTCTCCTCCCATTTATTTGTTTTTTTCTCCGCTTTTATTGGTCTCAGTGCGCACAGATCCACATACAAGCTCAGCAGTTGTGACCTTGCTGAGGTTATAAGTGGATCGCTCATCTCCTGACTTAAAGCCAGTTGTTGTATAACAGCGGATAAACTGCTGCTACGATAAACGATATGATGACACACACACACACAAGCGGACAGCTGGGCACTGAGGCGACTCATGGTCCAGTCAGCATCAGTCAGCATCATTGGAGCTTGTACAACCACTTACTACACATATAGTCCTTGCTACATGGTCAAGATATATATAGGATTGTTGTGGTTTGACATTGACTCGAACTAACCTCCATGGGACCCTGGAAACACACTCATGCTGATACATTCACACGCACACACACACACACATGCATGGACAAACTCCAGCGCACACGCAGTTACATTACATGCATAAGAGGTGCAACAATTAAAATTCACACAGTGATCGCTGGTGTCTAATGCACTCTGCCAAGGGAGTGACACAGAGGCAAACACACACTTACACGCTCATTCTCTCCCTCAAACACACACACACACACAGACCCACACACTCTCGCGCACAAAACGACACAAGCGTACATGATATCATCATTCAGGAGGCAGCGAGCCTGTCCCGAGCTTTAACCTGTCCTTGTCTCTTCTGTTTGGAGTCAGCAGGATTGTCGATGGCCCACGCACATTCAAATTCAACAGGACTTTATTTCCATTTGTGCGAGAAAAATGTAAATACACAGTCACTCAGTCAATAGATAGGACTCTAAATCTTTGTCATAATCTTCTGTAGTGTTTGGAATGTCTAGTTACAAACAAACACTGGTAGTTCTCCATGAATATTAGATTTATGAACCTTTATTTGCGGATTCATCTCTGTATCGGATCCCGTTTTCTGTGACTGACTTTGATCATTTTTTCATGCAAGTGGTCGGCTAAATCTAAACTCCTTTTCATGTAGAAAGTGGTTTCCAAAGTCAGATTCCATCATTCTTTAATAGCACCAGATCTTCCTTTCCCATACCAGCATCTGTATGACAGTAGACGTGAATATCCACAGGTTTCATGTTTCCATTACGATGCCTGTACTGCGATGAATTAAGGCTGGGTGACCTCATGATCTTAGAGTGAGACTGATGTAGATTAAGTTGTTTGGTCCACTTTAAAGATCATTTATGCTCTATGTACACATGAAAACAGATTTGTGTTTCAAATGGTGTAAACATCACTGCCTTTATACACTGCCCAGCCAAAAAAAGTCACATGTAATATTTGACTGCACCACTGTTGGTTTGGATTACAGGAGACGTTCACTGTCATAACTTTTTTGCCACACGATGCTCATGTAGTGTCACAACAAGGTTCCGAGTATTTTTTTTTTATCCATAGTTGCATTAATTTCTGATTATTGGTGATATAGAATCAGGCTGGTACATCAAGTCTTTGTCACATCCTGAATTAGAGTCTGGACTTTCTGTTGGCTAATCCATGTGTGGAAATGATGTCTGATTCTCCCTGAACCATTCTGTCACAAACCTGATGATCCTGATCAGTCCTGGCATTGTCCAATCTGTTTACAGGGTTCTCCCCAGATGATGGAATACCAGCGCTGCGCCAGTATACTGCTAGCTAAGCGTCACTATACTCATTTTCAAATTTAGGGTGTTTTTTTTTTTTCTATTTTCCTCTGATAATTTTGCTAAAATCTACCGAAATCCATCAGGTTTGCAGGTACGTGCTCAGTTTTCCAGCGCCATGTTGTTTTTCCTTCTCACGGAATTACGTCTACTGCGAGGTTTTAGCTCAAGACTTTCTCCCGGGGAGGGGGGTGTGCCAGGATACTATAAATTTCTGGGGAGAACCCCGGTTTAACATTAGACATGAGAGGACACTCACTGCAGTTAGAGTTCAATAACCTGTTCCAGCTCAAACATTCTGAACCACTGCAGTATTTACTCATGGAAGGATCTGAACTATTTACTGAGTTAAAGCCAGTGAATGTCTCCTGTGATCAAAACTAAAGGTGGTGCAGTGAAATATTTCATGTGCAACTTTTTTTTTTTTTTGGCCGGGCAGTGTACTTCTCTACTTCCCTTGCATTGGAATGGGCATTTGTCAGTCAATCCACCAGAGGGCGATGGTCATAATTAACTTATTGGCTAAATAGTACGAAGACGACTAGAGTTTTTTGAGAGAAGGAGAATAAAACTATCAATAATTATCAACATGGTGATGACAGAGGAGTTGTTATTAATGTTGATATTGAGAATGTCAGTTGTAAATATGCTGGGAGTTTCTCACCAACTTACACAGTCGCTTTTCAGAAAGTTCCGCCATTTCTGGGAATTATTCTCTTCAAATCTCAGCCTTGCCTCTATGATTTCCAGTGGTACTGCTCCACATTCTTACTTTTGGGTATGCATCTGCAAGCTCTCAGAGGATGCACAGAAATACATATGGGTGCGTCTATGAAACTGGTACCTAAAAATAGGACATGGGGGCTAAAAATTCAAACAAGATGTAGACTAGTGTTTGGAAGCAAGTTTGGAAGCACTCTGGATCTTTTTTTAAAATAAACATTTTCTGAGACAAAAAAGAAACAATTTTTCAGGTAAAACACCTTTTTATATTAGCTTTATTCAAAAATCTGCATGTAACACGATAAAAATGACAAAAAATTATGTGCTACTATTTTTTCAAATGTCTTTTTATTCTCTCGCAGGTACATTTTGGAAATCAAACTAATTATGCAAGGCAGAGTGTTCCATAAAAATGACCACTTGTGAAATCACTCACAATTTATATGTGTTTAAATGGGCAGGTTCCGCATGTAATGCAAGTGGACACAATGGGTTACACATGAAACCTGGAATAAGACTGCTGATTCATGAAAAACCCACGTTTGCATTAGAAAAACCACTAGGATCATCAAATTTAACCCGGTGTCTTTATTTATAGTGGTATATAAGACTATTTCAAGCCATGTTCTCAACATCAAATGCACTGACACCTAGGTAGCTTCTCCTGTCCTAATTTCAGTCCTATGTTTGGCCCCAATATTTTATTATTCATTAATTTTGGGATGGCTCAGAGCAAGAATATATATTTTTTGCATTAATCGGAAGTCGTCATCAGGTACATCCTGGGGGAAATATGTCTGAATTTCTCTTTTATTATTGGATCTAAAACCACCTGCTAGATACCAAAATGAACCCAGTTTCATAGAAGCACCCACATGTAATGAATGTAGAGGACAGAGAACACTCTGTCCGTATGCATATTTAACGTTGATCATGAATGGGCCTTTAAAGGAACCTGAGTTTGTTTCCTCAGATAGTTCACTTTGTTCGGGCAGGTGTGGATGCTCACCTGAACTCTGGTTTGGACCAAACAAGTGAACGCTAGTCTGCCAGAAAACTTGGGCCTTAGTTCACTTGCAGGTGAACTAAGGCCTAAACAGACTATATCTCAAACCAAAGCAAGGAAACAAACCAAAGCTTTTGTGATGAACAAGGTGTTTGAGGGGGATGGATTATCATTTTCAGTCCAAATGTGGTTTTCTTCTTCCTCATGCTTTTTTTCTTCCTGTTCAGCAGAGGTGGGTAATCCCAGGTTCATCAAGTCAAAGTCCTGCCATGTATTGGTTCCAACCTGTTCACTGAACCAGC
>JAQQZY010000005.1:5765756-5776812 GCA_030068375.1 Ostorhinchus rueppellii
CCTATCTAGCGGTGCTTTGCCTGTGATGAGGCCGAATATAGTTCCAAGTGAATATCTGCCCAGGTCGTAGCCTCGTTCGATTTTGCACTATGATTTGTACTTGTTCTGAACACACAGCTCCCAAGATATATATTTTTTTTTTTAAATTTGAGATCTCTGTTACTTTTTTGGAGGACATTCTAAATGACACCCTCGGTTTACTGTAACTGCGCTAAGCTAAAGCTGAAAGCGCTGCTCCCAAAGCAGGACAATGCCTGGATGGATTTTAACTGTTATTTTTCTCACTATTCTAACTCTGGGGGTGACTGAAACTGACTTAATTTCATGTTTGGGTGTCTTATTCCTTTAAGAACATTTGGCCACTTTCCCAGTCACTGAGGATACATGGAAACATATTTCAGGATTCCATGCTTTTTTCTACAGAGCTCAGCAAAACTGTTAATATTGCTATCTAAAGGAGATAAGTTCTGAGTTAAATGGTAGTTTATGGGTGAGATTATTGTGAATATCTGCAGGACGGACATTACAATAAAAAGTCTTGTTGCATGGGACTAGTAATACCTGTGGATGTCTGGAAATTTGCAATAATTGTGGAAGTTCACTGCAGATGACCTGCCTTATTTCAGAAGTTTTATCCATCATATTATTCCTGCGTTAATTAACATCTCTGCGATTTGATGGGATTGGCAATGTATTTTGTTTCCTCTGCACATTTATTCAGTCTATTTCCTCAGGATTATGGAGGCTGTGCTGGTGATGATACATGAAAGTTTTAAAGGTGTTTTGGATGCAAATTCAGGAGGCTTATTCCGTGATATATCACAGATATTCAGTGTAAGAGCAAACATAAATTCCTCAGAAACACTCATTTAAAAAAAACAAAACTTCACAGCTACATTTTCTTGACTTACACTTATAGGAAAATGGGGAATCTGCCCTTGACATTAGAATTGGGAATGATGGGAGTTAATTTGAGCAAAAAAACAGACTTTGCTGATTTCGTATGAATGCGCTGAAATAAAACCCAGACATGGAGAGTGAATTTCCAAATCACCAGAGGCTATACTAATACTGTGTGAATAGGGCTGAAGGCTGAATAATCATTCTTCAGATGTGAGTATTAGTTACCGCTGGTTGACTACTGTTTTTATTTGGTGAATGAATTAGTGATTATGTCTACTCAGCTTGTTGTAATTGCATTAAATTGCATACTCCATTGACTTGGTAGTGGACAGTGTATTTTTATTCTGTTATTTTTTGGTTTTTTTTTTTATCCTTACAGCATTGTGAAGTAAATCCTTAACTTGTGATGCAGCTGAGAAAACTGAGGAAACTGTGGTGAAACAATGAACCCAGTAAACAATAACACTGAGGAACATCATCTGCTGTACACAATCAGATGAAATAAAATCAGTTAGAAATTAAATAGAATGAAATCGCCCACTTATGCCTAGGTCACAAAGATTCTTGCGAAAAGTGGGTTTATGCAAATCTCCCAGTTTCTACGAATTTTGGAGTTCATAGACCTTCATGGAGGGAGCAGTAGTTTCTTACGGACATCTTACAAAGTTGGTGTTGCTGCTGTTCAAATTACAAATGTGATTTTCTGTTGTATGGGGACCGTATAGCTCTCATGTTCTTTGTAAGGGTCCCATGGGATCTTACTACATTATACCTACGGCCACTTCACAAATGAATTTTGTCGTAAGTTGGCCCTGTGTACAACTCACAGTACTCTCAATTCATTGGTTGGAAGATCTTGCGCTTTTTCGGAATATTTAGATTGATATATAACTGTGGCTGTGGACTCTTAAAAATTCTGTGCCGTGATCATCATTCAAGATGGCAACTATGCCCACGGGACTGAAAGTTCTATTGCTACAGTTGCAGGATGAAGAAGAAGAAGATTAAGCCGTTGTGGCTGCTGGCAGCAGCAGAAGAAGATGCAGAGAAGGTTGAACTGTTGGTGGGTGTGGCCATGGATACAGAGTATGGCCGCAGCAGCAACAAACATGGAAACAGCTTCATTGCTTCTTGCTGCTGCGGCTACATGGAATTCTGAAAAGGCCTGAGTGATGCTTTGGTTTTGGTTTGGTATGTAAACAAATGAACTGCTTGTGATGGAGTCGATTTCAAAGTTGTTTACCGTGAGGGAAGTGCTTCAGGTATATAAGCACGGAAAGACTAATAGATTTGTGATACATAGGCAATCACTCGGGTTTTACAGATTGGCTAAGAAATTGGTGGCAAGCGTTATAGGGTGCTTTACATTGTTTTTGAGTGTTTCATAGCTCAAGACTGCAATGTAGGTCTTCTCAAGTTAATCTTAGATTGTATAATATGTGTTCAGGCCCAGCAGTGGTTAATTTATCATTTCTTTTTGTGTCTCTGAGTGATTGTTTTGAACAGCTGTAGACTTCAGCTTCTAATGTGTTTGGATGGCAGGTTGTGAATTGAATTTTTCTGTGCCGTACTGCAGCAGTGATGCTTAATGAGCTTAAAATGTGAAGCCCTGAAATAGCCTGAAGAACTTTCTTTGGATTGAATGTGTGGTGCTATCTTCTGAAAATTCTCCAGTTCTGTGGATACGTCCGTGGGTGTTCAAGGGAAGGCTGGTTAATTAAGATCCACCCAAGTGTGGATTTATTTCCTGTGCTGTGATGCAAAAAGTGAAACATATTGAAGCGGGTTAAGTGAAATAGAATGAGCATATATCACAGCTCTTCTGTTTGTGAGGGTGGTTGCTCATATTTTACATAAAGTTATAACCTACACATAGTTAAGACGTACAGTGTGTTGTTGCTGGGTGAATATTAATAATTAGGCTGGACTTTAACCATCAGCTAACTGCACATTGGCAGTCTCTTAATTGCCTCATTAGACGACAACGAGTTGTATGTGATTCAGGGTTTGACAAAATGTTAGGCATGTTAAATGAAATGTGAAACCACACCAGAATTACATCGGCCAACAGAGGAAAGTGCTGTATTATATCCTGATCACTTAATAGAAATTATTATGTGGCCACGATACTTTCCATGCTTCCTGTGGGAGTACGGAGCCTCAGGTTGAGCTCTGCTGTATGTCTGGTGTGTTACAGATTAGTCCCTGGGATGAATAACTGGAGGGGACAACAGGCTGTTTCTAGTTTTTATGCCTTTTTTTGAAGTAGTCCCTCTAGTGTCCCATATCAGGTTTTTTCAGCAGAAATGAAATGTGAGATTGTTGTTTTTCTCTGTGACAGAAGTGAGATTGAAGTTGTGGTCGGCTGTGCCAAAGGGACAATGGGACAGTACATAGGTCTCCAGGCCCTCATTGGTGTGTGCCATCTTTTCCTCCAACATGTTGGTGCTTTTCCAACAGGTGTTGTTTTCATTTGTATACATAAGTCTAAACCGTTCTGAACATTATCCCCAAAACCAAAGTTGGTTTGGACCCAGAAAGTTGTTCTACATGGGACCTAAAATAGTGGGTGTTCCTTTGGCCTAAAGAGAAATGTTGTGGACAAGAGAGGATGATGAAAACAACAATGGAAATGACAGAGAAACAGGTGGAAAAAAGGATGTTATTATCTAATGATCAATCTCTCCTGAGTTTCAAAGAAAGTTTGAAAGAATGAACTGGATGCTCAACAGATAGAAGTGGAGCTGGAGGTGACATATTGCATATGATCTGTTGTGTCCTTGATTGATGACAAACCTTGATCGCGATGGGTCAGATCAAAAGTGGTAGAAATGCTGGTGAAGTGTTTCCATATAGCACCAAGAAAACCTTAAAGTGCAAGTATGGTAAGAAGTGACCCATTATAAAAGAAGTTGATTTACCCAATGTGAACCGTTGTTGTGTTTTAGCCTTGATTGTATTTGGACAAAAAGGTGGAACAAAGAAGGTGCAGGGAGTGATGGGTGAATTAACTTAAAATGCTGTTACTGACATGGTAATAAAGTTCCTAAAACACAAACATTCATATTTCAACATAATTTGATGGTATTTTTTAGTGCTATTTACTGACTTATTTCTAACTGAATTACAGTTAGAAAAAAAGGCTTTTAGTCAATAAACAAAAACTCCATTGGTCTGACAGCAGGTGATTCAAAACCGAGGATGAGAACCTCAGCTACAAAATGAAACCAATCTTGAAGTATCTGAAAGTTGTAAATACATACATTTTTTTCTTGTTTTACAGAAACAGTACGTTACTGCTTAGCCTTAGCTCACCTCTGACTCATTAGGCTCCTGTTGTTGTACCTGTTTTGTCCAAATATGGTCATTTCTGGCTCCAAGAAGCCAAAATGGTGATGGCCCAATCACAGCCTCCTGGCTTTCAAACAACAGTTCAGAAACCAATGGATGATGTTACAATTGGTCCATCCACTAATAATATATAGGCCATTAAAAACCAACAGATCACACATCAAAGTCTTGCATTAGCCCAAAAATCTCATTAATGGACTGGTAATGATATGCCGATTTAAAAAAAAAAAAAAAAAAAAAAATTCCCCACAAGTATCATAAGGTGAAAACCATAATGACTCCTGACTTGGTATTACTATGAAATTAGCAGAAGTCTACTGGAGCCATATTTTTTTTTTTAAAGCTGCAGTCTGTGGTGTTAGACTTTTGCACAAGATTCTTGTACACTAGCTTCTATTTCAAACAAGGATTGTTACTACTACCAAAACAGTTTTTTTTTTTCCACAGGTCTGATAACCCACTGAAACAGTATTTAGAGTCTCATGTGACACTAAAATCCTCCATTGAAGCTGAAACTAGTGACATTCTGTGTGTCTAAAAAGCTATCTTGGTGAAGTACTTTCAGATCAGTGATGTGATGGATCATTTTTCAGAAGGTATGAATTTCTGTAAAGTATCTGCATCCAAGTAAAACGCTGTGTAATTTACTGGTTGCTATGACAACCACAGGGACAACCAAGGAGCTGAAGAGAGCCTTTTGAGCTGTACTCAAGGTAACTGTCATATAAATGCTATAACAGCCTTGAGGAGGCTCTCTCCTATAATTATGGGTACATGAGTGCTGTTGATGATGCTCAGCTGCAGCTTATGCCCATCATATCACTGTCATACCCATAATTGTGCAGGAACATCCTCTGGCTATTATCAGTGCAGGTGGCCTGCTGAGGCTGTGATACCCCCAGGGAAAAACCATGTAATTTGAAACTCTTTGGAGATGCAGAGGACAAACACAAGAGATCATTGAGTTTTTAAGATTTAATGATCTGTAAGTGGATAATGCAGCCACATTCAGATTTTAAAACTTTTTAGACGCATTCTGAAATGACCTCTGCTGCATAATCTGAGTTTGTAATGCCCTGTAATTGCTCAGACTGAAAGCAGTCATGCACAGTTGATGGAATATATTTTCACGCCGGCGCAGTTTTGTCCTTAATGGGATGATATGAGTTTACATTCACACCGCTTGCAGATATTATTGAGTCATTTCTGCAATTAATTCTGAGAACAGATATTATAGGCCAAAAAACTTTCCGCTTATCACCCCTGTCTCCTTTCACTGAATCAACAAAACAGATGCTGCTCCATTACAGACTCCATTACAGATAATAGATAAACATCCATGCCTCCAAGGTTTACGTAAACACACAGACACACACAGCATGTGGCTTCAAAATTTTTGACAGTACCAGATGTTTTCACACCAACAGCCTTAAATAAATGATTGTATACCTATCAAAGTTGACTGCACATGTTGTAGTGTGCTGATGGACAGGTCAGACAATGTCACTAATAATACATTAAACAGGGTTCATACAACATCAACTCAAATTGTTTAACACTAAAAGTTACCAATGATGATCTTCTTCTTTTAGCTTTTCCCTTCAGGGGTTGCCACAGCGAATCAGTTACCTCCATCTAACCCTGTCATCTACATCCTCTTCTCTCACACCAACTACCTTAAAAGTTACCAATGATGATATAGAACATAATTGAACACAACCTAACATGTAACTGGTGACCTTAAAACATTAAGTATCATTAAAATATAATTAAAAAACAACAACGGCTTAAATGTTAGAAATTAAGTAATTTAGGAGGATACACATAATTATGCAACTCAATAAGTGTGTCCGTCCTAAATTCATGCAAATGTGCAGAACAAATACAGCAAATATTAAAATATAATGACTTGAATGGTTGGTTGCACCCTTAATATTGAATTGTAGCGGGTACACAATCAGTCAGAGAACACAAACACAGGCGAGTCATTATGAGGACACTGATGATAATCATGGAGAAAACAGAGCGTGGTAGAATGATTGATAATAATGATGGTTCTTTAAAATTTCGCAAGAGCCACTGGCTTCATTTCTGTCCCATTTCACTTCCTTTATATTAGAAAAGATGATGGTCCTTTGGTTTTTTTCCCCTGCTGACCTCCCTGCAAAAGCGTGGTCCATAAAGAAGTGGATTTTCAGATTCAGTATGAAAGAATTAGACTGGTCTGCACAGAACCACAGTCTCAACCACATTAAACTCTGTCTGAAGCAGTAGTAGATGTGTTCTGAGTTTGTCAAACCATGGAAAATGTTTTATTAAACCACTTGCTAAATATGAATGTCCAGGTTTCTAAAGCATTTAGAAATGAAGCACTGTTCTTTTTTGTGATGTGTCAGCTGAAGAAGCTGAAACCACACCCAACTGTAAGAACACTGCAGCTTCTTTCAAGTGTCAAGTACAACTTTGACCTGAAAAATGTCTAGCAGCTTTATTGGACTTGTACAGTAAGACATGTTTGAGCCTCCAGAGCAAGATTCCAATTCAGAGGATCAACCTCACTCCTTTATGTCTGCAACACAGCGGAAGTGATGGAAGTTAGCAATAACTTTTAATGGAGTTAAGTCTGTCTATTCATAAAAAAAAGCATATTTGGTTGTTTTTTCAGACAGTTTAATGTGCATTTATGAAAGGGTTATGGCTGGATGAGTGATTGTATTTTGAGGGGTTATACAGTACATATCACATCATCAGAAAACTAAATAAGCTTTCTACTCAGTTAACAGTTGTAAATATCCCATTAATCAGTGTAATCACAGTCTTTTATAGAGTCCTGAATTAACCTATGGGTTTATAGCATTAATGTCATTAAAACAATTTAGTAGACTCGGGAGTTTAATTCAGTCTGACTGTAGCGATACTTTAATGTGACAGATGCGTCCGCATAATGTGTTTTGCTGCTGCTGAACATTTACCCTATGCTTGCTAGCTGCACGTCTGCATTCTGAACGCTGACGTGCAGGTATTAAACCTCTAGAAACCAGAAAAAACTGGAGGAAAAGTCAGAGTAAAGTATTTTCCAATACATTACAAAATTGTGATTTGGATCATGGATTGTGATTTCCCCCTTAAAAGATTGTCACATGATATTTCACCCATGGTTAAATTTTTCATCACATATTGTTTATAATGTAACTTGTAACTAATGTTCTGAAGGTTTTATAACATTATAGTTTTATGGTAGGACTCTGGCTGAGTGTGGCACAGCTATGGTTTGTGCTCTGCCCAAAAAACTCTTTAAAATTGCTGAAATCAGTTTAATCAGTTTAATGGTGCAGCTCCACATTGCAGTACTTCATCTAGAGTTTTCCACCTTTTTCAGCTGTTTTCTAGCCTGTGTAATGTGTTTAGCAGTAAATCTCTGGATTTCTTTTACATTTTGTGGGTGCTGAGCTGGATCTTGTAGCTTAACATCACTGCTCGACCTTTTGCTTAATGGGAGCAGATATTATATTGCAAAGCTTTACAGGAATGGATTCTAGTAATGCAGCAGGGTGTTTTCCGATCATTTCACAGTGGTATGATTTTATTTGTCCACATACTTTTAGCCTTGTTGTTTTATGTCCTAATTTTATGGAAATCTGTTCATGGTTTTCCTCCACCGCAATTTTAATTCCAATAAGAGCGGCTTGTTCTTATTCCATAGCTCTATGGTACCAGCAGTACAACAGCTTCCTGTGTGTGTGTGTGTGTGTGTGTGTGTGTGTGTGTGTGTGTGTTTCTCAGATGATTGAGAACCCATCAGAGTGGGATATTATTAACACAGCTGAGTGGAGAGCGTTATCAAGCTGCCTCTATTGAAACCTACCGCTCACTCCCACACTCACTAACACACACACATGCACACTGACACACTGGAGGCGGGCTCAGATTCATGCTTGTTTCTGCTTCCTGGGGAAAAATAGCCTGAGCTTTGCATGCGCGCACACACACACGCACACACCACACACACACACAATGCACCGACACACTAATGTCTCCCTACTTTATAATGTTCAATTTTCCTTCTTATATGCTCCAGCCGTCTGCAGCCCCTGGTTTTTTCAGGGTAAACATTTCATTTTTTAGATTCTGTCAAACTCTATCGGTTCTGAATCGGTGTGTATTTGTGTTGTGCTTGCGTGAATATTGTGAATTTTGAAATTTTTATCTCACCACTGAGAATCATCGCACCCACTCGCGTCCTAGCTGGCAAGAACATCAAAGAGACAGACAACTGAAGAGCAAGACCAAGACTCGGATATACAGGGAGACAGAGGAAGGAGAAAAGAGGCGTTCATTGAAGCCTTGTTTAAATGTTGATTGTTAGAGCTTATCCTGCTGAGAGCGGCACACAAACAAGTTTTATTCCGTCTTATGTGGTGAAAAATCTTGTTCCTCCAAAAGTAAATTTTTCAGGAACAGTATAAAGGTACAGGTTTTACATAAGACCTGTTTTATTGGGGGATATGCATGAGCTGTCTCTGTGGATAGGTAAAGTTTTCGCAGCTTTCTTCTACCGTACGATCCGGCGAGGTTACTTCCCTTCTTGTGCTGAGTGTGTTGTCTTTCTAATGCAAAATATGCTAAGGTGCCTGAAAAACTCTCCTTCAATATTAAGCTCTCATTTGTTGAACTTCTGATGAGTCTGCAGATCAGAGTCGAGGCTGCTGTGGGTCGCGATGGAGGTTCGCTCATGTTTACAAATGCAGACGAATGCGTGCAAGGTCGTAGCAATGACTGTGAATTCTGTTTGACAGGAGATTTTTCACAGCTGAGTCGGTGTGTGTGCAAATGTGACCTGATGCCCTGTTTGATAGAAATTATACTCCTGCAATAGAGAGAAGAGAATAAAAATAACCGCAGGGATTTGGTCTCTGTTTAATAACATGGTGTGTATGAAAAGGTTTAAGTGATATTTATCAGTTTAAGGAGGAGTTCTGTGGCCAAAGGGACAATTCATTCATGTAAGGTGCTTCCAACAAATGTGTGAAACTGGAATTTTTTTTTTTTAATCAAGTAATGTTCTGTGTTCTCTGTCATTCTCTGCCCTGCACTGAACTGGCATCACAGTTTGTATCCACTTTCACTCTCTGGTAGTTAGGACGGGATCCAGCCTCCTCTGACCATGTTCAGAAAATGAATGAATGACTTTGTATGCTCTATATCAGTGGATCTCAACTGCTTCGGGACCCACTATCACCCCTCACTGACAAGCCGTGACCCAAATTGATAAAAGTCAAACTTCTCCAATTTATTTAACCCTTATATTGTGTTCGCTAATTAACAGACACCAACAGAATCCACCACATTTTAACAGGAAGAAACCTGTAGCAGACCTCGACTCTGGAAGGTGGACATTTGACATGACTAGTTGGAGTTAAAAATGGGGGTGGGGGCACATGGATGCACAGCCAACTGACCTATAACTGTTAAAAACTAGAACTGCTGTTGCTAGCGTGTGTGTGTGTGTGTTGTGGGGTATATTGAGCCATATTTGATCCCCAGAGCAACCCACAAGTGATTCATACAACAGCCAGTATTCTCTGCCGGGTCGTATTCAACCCGTAACATCACAAATGTCACATTTTTTTCTGAGACCTTTAGAATTGACTAAAATGGTGAAAATTAATTTTATTGCGTTAAAATAGTTGTGTCTGAGGATTAGATGAAGCCTCATTCCAATACAAAAAAGCAAATGCAACTTTTTACATACCTAAACTTCTCTGCCAGGTAAATTTGACCCGTAACATAACAGGAGGGTTAAAGAAAAGATGGTGTGTTTTGAACCTGAGATAATACAGAATGTCACAGTATGCCAACACAGAAGACAAGTTTAACCCTTTATAGGGCAAGCGACACATTACAAGACAGTGACGGCAACAGTTCCAGTGAGGACAGTGGGTCAACAATCTCAGGTCCAATGTGGTCTACAGGGTCTGTAAGGTCCACCTGTGCATGAGCAGTGAGCGTCCCTGCTTTGTTAGGTACCAGGAAGTAATGGTACTAATGTAAGGAATGATGAAGTAATGGTACTAATGTAAGGAATGATGAAGTAATGGTACTAATGTAAAGAATGATGTTCAAAGGAATCATATGGATGTGGACAGGTGTCTGGATTTGCACTTATGTTGTCATGTTCCCAAAGTGATGTTCTAATGTTCTAAAATACATGGGCCTTTCACCTTACATGTGTTTACTTGTATTTTTTTTTTTTTTTACATTCACTTCTTTTATTTCTTTTTTTGCTACTTACGTGTAAGGAACCAAATATGGTAACTTCATTGACCATGATTTTCTACATAAAAACACAAGTAGTGATGTCTTGTTAGGTCCTCTAATATCAAACTAAGGTTGAAAGTTAAAATTTCAGAGTGCTTCTGTGAGTGCCCAAACTGGCAATCAAGTGGTGATGCTAAATATAGAAATATCACCTTTAACACTAAATTAGGTACATTTTAACCAAAACTAAAAATGTGCACTCAGTTAAAAATTAAAAGTGCAATCAGTGACTTATTCAAGAATTGAACACACTGATGTTTTTGTCCTCAGTGTAGGTAAAACCCTATGTTTGATAGCTGCAGGGTCAGGGTCATTCTTCAGTTTCATCATGATATGAATAGAAACTTTTGGGTCTTCTTTTATGCTGTGGAATATGAATGAATAATGTATCAATAATGCAAAATGCGTTGGGTGACTTAAAAAGTGCTATAAAAATCTAATCCATTATTATTATTATTATTATTATTATTATTATTATTATTAT
>JAQQZY010000005.1:5794744-5806215 GCA_030068375.1 Ostorhinchus rueppellii
ATCTCTACACATTTGCTACACTCTGGCTGACTCAGAAATGAGGCCCTATGTCCAAAAAACCGGAGTGTCACTTTAAATAGGGATGCAACAACTGAGAAATTCTATGCGGTAACTGATGTTTAAAATAAGAATTTGGCTGAATGTTGAAGCTGATACTGGTGTTGTTTTATGCTAGGGGAAACAAAAATAGCATTCCTCTTCTACAGTAAATACCTTTGTCAAAATATCTTTGTTTGAGAACAGATTTGTGAAACATCCATAACATATAACCATGAGACATCAGTGAAATTGCGTCTTTTTTTGGCAGCCAGTATCAATGAGGCCATTGTTAGCTGATGTATCTGTGCATCCCAGGGGGTAAGGACCTCAGCTCCAAAATGAACCCAATGCAGATGTATCTTAATGTTGTAATACATCTAATGACCACTAGGAGTTTGGCTCCAGAAAGCTCTGACCCCACAGAAATACACTGAACTTCTCTGTAAACATGCTGAGTCAATATTTCTTCCAAGATTGATTCTAGTCTCATTTGTTTTATTGGACCGTCTAAGAAGTGATCTGGTGGTTCAGCTTTAAATGTTTCCTTCGTTCTTACATATCTGAAGTGTCTGATCTTGATTGACAGGTTTGTTCATCAGTTCGCTTGCCTGCCAAGTTGAACGTCCAGAGTTTTGGGTTATTTAAGAAAACATATTTTTTCCAGACAGACTGCTCCACTCTAGTTATGTTAAATATGTTCCAGCAACAAGACTGTGACATGAATTTGTTTGACAATTGTTGATGAAGTTTACACTTTAACAAAACCAGTGTAGGCTTTAGTATAAGTTCACCTCTGACCCCTCAAGCTTCCATATTTCTGACCCTTTTGTCCACATATCCTCCTGAGACCCTACTGCATTTTTGTTCTCTGTAGATGAGCCAGATTAAAAAAGAATAATAATAAAATAAATTAAAAAAAAACGCTATCCCCTGCAAGAAATATTCCATGAATGAATGAATCAATGTAAATAAAAAAAGAAAAGAAAAAAAAACTGTTGCATCATGCTGCTTCCAATCAAGGCACTTGTTTAATGTTAAAGAGCCAAAATTTTTACTTTTCAGCGTCTCTGCAAGATATGGTCTCTTCTGGCGCCAAAAAGCTAACATGGCTAAAGCTAATTCCCAAACTCCCCACTATGAAACACCAGTTACCAAGACAAACCAAAGACATCATGATCCATATGGTCACTAATTATTTAAAGTTGTCCCTCGTTTATTGCAGGGTTACGTTCTAAAAATAACCTGCAATACATGAAATCCGCAAAGTAGAGTCATCTTTATTTTTTACAATTATTTTATGTTTTAAGGCTGTAAAACCCCTCACTACACACTTTATACACTTTTCTTAGACAGGCATTAACATTTTCTTACATTTCTCTTTTGTTTAAACACCCTCAAAGTTCAATTTTAATGATCAACCTATGAGGTTGGACACAGAAGAAACTATTAACAGTGACTCACAGGTATTCCACAGTTCCTCTGACCGTTCCTCTGCGTGGTGCCGCTCTGCTGTAGTGACTTTTTCCATTGCTGACAGTTAAAACCCTTTTTACATCCTTGTTCAAACTTATTGCTGCTGTCGTCCTTATGTTATTTTCCTCCTTCTTATGTAACAAACCGAAGATTCATTTATTCTGTAATGGCGCCTTCAGCATGTCCACAAGTGGTTAGCATCTTTCTGAGCCTTTCAGGTGCGACTGCAGGTGCCTTTGTCGGTGCAGAACGTTTTGTCGACATTCTGGGTTTTGTTGAGGAGAAAACTTGCAAATGTCAAACTGATAGGATAGAACATTTATGTAAATTTGGCCGAACACATTCTGTACTGTACACGAGACACTGCATGGAGGAGATTGACAATGGTCTACAGTCCTTTAGCCAATTAGGATGCAGAACACAATGCATGTTCATACGCTGCAATAAAAAAAAAAAGCAAAATTGCACGCAAAAAAATCTGCGAAACACCGATACAGGTGACCTGCGATATAGCGAGGGACCACTGTACAGTCCATTGTACGTTTTTTATCTTTAGTGTTCGTTTCAGCTTATAATCATCAAAAATGATTTGTGAAAGTGATGTTAATAATACTCTTCTTCTTCATCCATCCTTTCAGCATGGAGCATGTGTCAATGCCATGGATCTGTGGCAGTTCACTCCCCTCCATGAAGCGGCGTCTAAAAACCGAGTGGAGGTTTGCTCTCTGCTGCTGAGCCACGGCGCTGACCCCACACTGCTCAACTGCCACAGCAAGAGCTCTGTGGACATGGCGCCCACTCCTGAGCTGAAGGAGAGGCTTACATGTGAGTCTGGCATCAACTTTATGAAAACGACCGCTGTTCATTTGGGAGCTGCTGATGCTGTCGGGCTAACAGAGCCAGACCAGACTGTGTCCAGTCTTTATGCCACAGGTCCAGTAATTAATCCATTAATCTGAATTTTTAGTCTTTAAATTGTCAGAGACGGTGAGTTTCTTTCCTTGAGGCTGTGAATGCTGTGATTATGCAGAATTTTAATCATGCACTGGTATCGTCTTCAAACAATTAGTCAAAAAATGTACTGATAATCAAATGATGGAATAATTTTTCAAGCAGAAAAGCAAGAATTTTCTGGTTTCAGCTTCTCAAACACGAGCGGATTTTCTTTTCCGTAACTTTAAATTGAACATATCAGGAGTTTCTACAGGTCCTTAAACATTGTAACATCCAATAATTGTAACGTAGTTTCACCAGAAATAAGTCCTAGCATGAATTTAATGAAGCAAAGAGTTCAAATCCTTCCATTGGATAACTACAGCAGTGACTAAATATGTTTTGCTTTAACTTTAACTGATGCAGTGAGTAGCTTCTCATTCCTTAAACAACCATCGGTTTCAGTTTCTTGTTGGACTGTATTTAATAGATTTGGGGATTTTTTTTTGACAAAAAGTTTTGGCTTTTTTTTGTTTTTGTTTTTGCATCTTTGGGAGTCCAGTCTCAGGAGACCATCTTTTATGTGCCTCTGGATACGTGATGTGTAGTTGTGGCTACTTCTTCTGTTTCCTTCGTTTCTCTGCTGCGTGTTTTCCCCCTTTTTTTGTCTGCTTCTATGACACCATTATACACAGTTAGGAGCCAGGCAGCTTTGTCCTCAGCTCTGTTGTTGCATATTATCACTATTATCTTAAAAATGTTTTTATTTCGTAGTTTTCACAGAGTATGTCAGTAAGTACATGTTTCTTTGCTTCTAAAATCAACTGATGTCCAGCTGAGTGGAAAAATAGGTTAATAAAAAAAATCAGTCACATTGTTGGTTTTTTTTTTCCATGCCTAAAGAGGAATAAAAACACGCAGGAAAAAAAATCCTGATTAAGGTTCTCATAATTCATGGACAAAAGGGTTAATATAGGGCATAAATGTAATTTTTTTATTTCTTTTTTCTCAGACAAGTTTAAAAAGAGATGTCTTTTTACCTTTACATGTTTCAACTGTCATCTGCAGTCTTCCTCAGAACACTCAGACATCTCCTTTTAAACTTGTCTGAAAAAAAGAAATCAAAAAATTAGATTTACTAAGTAGACAAAATGAACTCCGTGGATGTATCGGGTATAAAGACTGGACGATGTTTCAATGCATAATGTGGTCTGAGGAGCCCAGATTGACCCTGTTCTAGATTGATGGGTGCATCAGGGTGAGAAGAGAGGCCGATAAAGTGATTACCCATCATGCTTAGTACCAACAGTGCAAACCTGTGGGGGCAGTGTTATGATCTGGGGTCGGTTCAGCTGCTCAGGTCTAGGTTTAGCAACATTATGTGTCTATAAAATGACAGAAATAAAGGTTGCGCAAGCCCATCAAACCAATTTGACAGTAAATACATGCTGTAATCAAAGCTAAAGTCGATCCAACAAAATATTAGTATGCACGGCTTTTTTAAGGTCATGCTATTTATTTAATCAGTAATAATTTTGACAGGTCTTGAAACGTGATGGTATTATTAAGTTACAGTTACATTCATAAAGTTACATTAGAAATCAAAGATGTGCTACCACTACTTTGCGACTTAACCCTAGAGCACTATTGCCGGGTGATTTTCACCCGAGGAAATGTATTTACATGATTTTCAATATGTTGCGTTTGTCTGAGTGTCAAGGAGTCTGTGCCTTCACCAGGAAAGTGTCACATCTCCCAGGAATGGGTGGACCAAAGAAGTTTACACAATTATTATTATTATTATTATTATTATTATTATTATTATTATTATTATTATTATTATTGTTGTTGTTGTTGTTGTTGTTGTTGTTGTTGTTGTTGTTGTTGTTGTTGTTGTTATAAAAAGAATTTTTTTGTTCTTGAATTCCTAATGGACTTGTCCAGGGTGTACCCCGTCTTCGCCCTTAAGTAGCTGGGATAGGCTCCATGGGACCCCTGTGACCCGAGTGAGGATAAAGCGGGTATAGAAGATGAATGAATGAATGAATGAATGAATGAATGAATGAATTCCTAATGTTTCTGCAATTTTGGACCATTTTGTAGGATCCTCCCATGACATTTTTTTCATTTTGTTAGACATACCACATTTTAAAATAAAAGAAAACCACTCTGATTTGTCATGTATGGTCATATTTTGATTTATTTTTATGACAAGTACTTTTTGTTGGGCATACTACATTGGGTAAAAATCACCTGGCGATAGTGATGGTGTTCCTTTTACAGTAAAAGTTTTCTAGGGGTAACACAAAAGGAAACCAACATGATGCTAGTAACCACTACTGCAGCATTTATTACAGCAAACACAGCTAGTGTGCTCTATCCCCTCACATTGTATTTTCTGTTGATTTAATGTGTGTAAGTGCAAGCCTCAAACAGAAAAAGCCAAATCCACCACCAAACACCTGCCATTTTTCAATATTAGAAGCTTTTCAACAAAGTTCTGGACCAGTTTTGTAATTTATGTATTTTTATGTGAACACTTGTTGCTGCTGTTCGATCCTGAAACGCCTGACCTCAGATCATCCTCACAATGAGAGAAACCTGTCTGATTCCCACCAGTGACTCAGAGTCCATCTTTCATTGTCACATAGTGCTCTGAAGTTGATGGCTTCTGTCATTAAAGCTTTTTTCTTCCAAATGTGACCGCTGAGCTTAAAGACTGTTGCAGCACAACATTGTTTGTTTGTTTTTTTGGCAAAACTGACAAGAAAAAGGGACCTAAAATCCAAGTAAAATGCTGCAATAGGTTTTTTTTTTCAGCTTCTAAACAAGTTTCGTGGCTCAAACCAAAGACCTTGTGCTTCAGTGAACATCACTAACACCCATTCTGTCAATGTAACAACAAAACAAATAAGTAAATGCATTAAACTTTGTGAAAACATGACTAACACCATTGTACTGTCCTGTGGACCTTAACTTTTTGAACACTTAGTTTTCATTCACAACCAGAGCATCAGCAAAGCCTGTTATAAAAAGCTTTTTTAAAAGGTCTTAACTTGTTGATACCTGCAAAAATCTTTATTTACACAGAGTGGTGTCAATATTTTCATTTCACTCTTGGCAAGAAAGCAGATGACTGCATTCGTATTTACTCTTGGATATGAAAATAATCAACAAGAAAACAGACATCCAGACTGGTGTAACAGCACATTTGTAGTCATTGTTTATATATTTTTTTTATCAGGATTTGCCCTCCAGATTCACTGTTTTCTCCCTCTGCTGTGAGATATGAAGCCGCACTTTCAGCTCCTGCCTTTGAATTTTATTCACACACCGTTTTCTTCAAACAGCTTTGCTTGTAAGAACGAGAGGATCCAGTCAGTTTTTCATAAGACTCAACTCCAATATCCTTGGAGCGGCTCCGCTCTGTCTTCTGTCTGAATTTCAACTTGATGTATTTTCCTCCAGATTTGTTTCTCAGTAACCTTTAACACAATAGATCCACAGTAATGATATAAACTTGTTTTGATTTGTTGCTGGTTTTCTCCTGGTTCCCAATGTCTTTAAATATATTACATCTCTGTGGCATTTGAAGCATTTTTTTAAATGTCTGATTATAAATGCATGAGTGCTGTAGCTCCATCCATATCTGGACTCTTTTCATGTAGCCTAAAATGATTCTAAAGTGAAGTAGTTTGTTGTTTTCAATTTTCAGTCCCCGGGGTATAATCACTTGTTTCCGCTTCAACTCCAGCACTCGAGCTGTTGCATCATGTTATTAGCTCTCTGGAGGGAAAAAAAAAACTTCTGAAGTAATCTTTCTGATGTATTGTTACTGTGCTGCAGGGTTATTGCAAGTGAAAACGTATTGTTTCGATTGGGCAAGAACCTCGTAACTCCAATTCGGAATATTATTATTTTGTTGTATATCTAGTTGAAATGTCAGATGCGGCCATGTGGTTTCAGATACTCGTGCTCATGTGTGTGTTCGTTCCCTTTTCAGATGAGTTTAAGGGCCACTCGCTGCTTCAAGCTGCCCGAGAAGCCGACATGGCCAAGGCGAAAAAGACGCTGGCGTTGGAGATCATCAACTTCAAACACCCTCACACACATGAGACTGCACTGGTGAGGAACACTCTTGTATATTAACACTGTAACACACATGAACACAGAGATTCCTGGTGTAGAGATAACGATGATTGTGTGTTTGTTAGCATTGTGCAGTGGCTTCACCTCACCCGAAGAGGAAACAGGTGACGGAGCTGCTGCTGAGGAAGGGAGCCAACGTCAATGAGAAGAATAAAGAGTGAGTACAGTTACTGAGTTTTAGATATTGAGGATTATTTATGTCAGAAGAAAATAAGAAGACTCAAAGATATCGATAGGATTGCAAGATGATACAAGAATTTTTCGAATAGTATGATTTTTTTTTTGTGTATGAGAAGATGTGTTTTTTTTGTTTTTGTTGTTTGTTTTTTTTTAGTTTTACCATGAAATTTACCAGTTTAAAGGTAGTAAAGTAGAGGTTAAATCTAGTATTTCTACTATGAATTTTTTTTTTTTTTACACTTATTTTTTTTATTAATTATTTATAAACTTGACATACAGAACACAACAAATAACAACCGACAATCGATATATCTCAAACTACCAGTGAGGTCTTTAGGTTACATTCATGTATTAGTGATGACGTTACATGAATAAATCAGAGCAGTAGTACATACAACACACCACAGGACTACAAGACAAACCACACATCAATTGTCTCCAAAGAAACCGACCCTTTTGTTACTTGTTAAAATGTTAAAATTCTAATTAACCCATAAAGACCCAAACAACCACTGGTGACCAAAATCATTTACCAATATAAAATGTTCAATCACTTCTGATCCACTAATTCTATCAATATATGTAAGTAATTGGTGTTAAATGCCGTTATCTTTTCATGGTCATCAGATATGATGATGTTTGGAGGCTCCATAGTTACCATGGAAACACAGTCATCTTCAACATTGATTCACCAGTAAAACCCATGGAGTTGGATCATTGACAGTGGATGGACACACTGGCTTTATGTTCAGTTAATGCTCAATTTTGTTGAAAAAAAGTCACATTTTCTTCATTTTCTCTGTTTTTTATATTTTACAATTAACTTTATTAGGAGCTTTGATGAACATCTACATGTCCAGTAAATTAAATATGGGAAAATACTTGATTTCTAACTTTATTTATTTATTTATTTTAACATTTGTTAGAACAAATTCCTTGACATACAGTTCAGAATCATACATATTGAACAATTCTTGTCTTTTCTATAATTTTTCTACTTATACACGTACATGCAGAAAAAACAGAAGGGGAAGGGAATTAAAAAAAAAAAACATCTCTCCGTAGATCAGTGAGATATTTTCTTTACCAAGTAGGACTTAACAGGAGACCATCTTTCCAAGTAAATTTCCATGTGGAGTTGCAGGCTTGCGGTTATATTTTCCATGCAATCTAGAGTTAATACCTGATTTTTATTTCAGAAAGGCAAAGTACAGAGGATAATATTATAATAAAGGGTGATAAATCATGTAAGAAAGGTTAAATAAAGAGAAAAAATCATTTTGGAACTGCCACAGAGGTCACACTGGGTCTTCATGGGTGAAGGTGTTTCGAAAAAAGAGATCTGAAGTCATTCACACCAACGGTATTGACATTTTTATGAGCACTAGAGGCAGTAGTGAGTCACTCTGCTGGTCTCCCATGGTGAGGAAAACAAACACCACATGATCTTTGACCAAAACATCAGAAAGTGACCAGATGAGATGAGAACAGCAAAGAAATAACTTTTAGAGTCAAAGTGAGAAAGTGATAAAAAAAAGTAGAAGCCCTGTTGTTTTTACCACAGGACACAGCTGGAAAAGAAAAGAATGGAGTTTGATACTGACATGGTTTTGTTGATGCCGCTTGATTTTCTTTATCAACTTTATGAAGATATAAAATTTGCCTTGTGTTGACTCACGGTTGGGACTAAACTGTTATGGTTCTGACCCTGTTTGGATGATTCTAAACAGATCTGTAGTGCGGCGATTGACAACAAACTGTACAGAAAATGGAGTTGATTTGTGTTTTGTTTTTTTAGCTTAAGATTTTATTGAAATTTTCTAAACACATAATCAGCAAAAACAGCAAAAAATGAACAAACAGCCTCTGCCTGGGTACAGAACATGACCTTACATTCACATTATTTCAGTCCTTCCATCATTCTGGTTCTCTAATAAGCCCATTTATTCCATTTTTTGTCCATTTGTGCTTCTGTACTCAGTTTATGGTTTTACTGTGGCTGTTCTGTCTAAAAACAGAGCTATAATATAAACTATCAGCTGACCCATTAGATTATAAGACACAATGTTACTGTGATCGACTGAAAATAACCACCTATGAGTTTTAGTTTGAAAAAAATCCATGATACCATAATTCAGATGCGTGCAAATATGTGAGTTTTATCATTTACTCCGTGAGTCATACAGTTTATGGAACATGTCTGCTGAGCTTTGAAGTTGTTGTCGCACAATTTTGTGCTCTTTGATGAGGAAAACAGAAATCCAAGATGAAGTCAACATTATTTTTTGCATCTGAACAGTCAAAACAAAGATTTCCGTGCATCAGTGAACATCAAAAAAATAAATAATTACATTAAACTTCAAGAAATTATTACCGACTCCAAAGTTAATTATTTGCAACAGGAGCCACAGCGTCTAAATCTGAAATGTGTAAATGAGTTTCATACTTAAATCAGTAAGTGATGCCGATACATAGTCTTAATTTGTTGGAGGTTTCAGTAGCTGGGAGTCCTTTCTGGTTTCCCCTGCTGCTGATACTTTATCACCTCAGTACTACATAAAAACTTTCAATCTAAACTTGAACCTAGATCTACCGTACACACTTCTGCCACATGCAAATGACAATTCTGTTACTGTGAAGAACTACGCGTGAACTGATCTGCTGTTTCTCCATCTCCTTCCTGTAGTTTCATGACTCCTCTCCATGTAGCAGCAGAACGGGCTCATAATGACATTATGGAGGTGCTGCAGAAACATGGCGCTAAGGTAAACAAACATCTATCACTGTGTCTCTTTACTTACTTGCTATTAAATTACATCCAGCGGCGCTTAATAGATCCATTCAAAACATGTCCCTTGTATTTACCTAAACATTTGTAGGTGTGTTTTAATATTAGGCTTAGACTTCCTTTATTGTCATTCAATACTTGCACTGATCGTACATTTATGTCAATGGATGGCTCTGACAGTAAGAATGAATAAATAGATAAAAGAGCACATCACAGAATAAAAACAGCTAAAACAGCAACATTAAAATGTATAACTAGAAAGGCACTTGGAGAGCACAGACCTCCGCCAAGGTAGTGTTTGTACTTTTTTTTTTTTTTTTTTAAGGTAGTGTTTGTACTTTCCTCCACTAGATGGCGCTGTATGACCTCATATGCAGCTCTGTGCCGCCATGCGTTTTCTCATCATTTAAAAAATTCCTGGATCCAGACAGTGATCCGGATCGCCTCCAAAATTTAATCATCTCTTCCTTGACCCAGAGCGGACATATCCTGAAAATGTAATTAAAATCCGTCCATAACTTTTTGAGTTACGTTGCTAACAAACAAACAAACCCTGGCAAAAACATAACTTTCTTGGCGGAGATAAAAATCTAGAATATATTGTAGTCATCCTTATTCATCTATGCTTGTGCTGTTTACTCATTATAATCATATCATATACAATATAGTCTTATTGAACCACTAGCTAGTACGCTCATAACCTTTAGCTGAATAACACGGTGAAACATAAACATGATGTCTCCGAAAGGATTCACATTCAAGCTGTTTCTGAATTATGTTTACTATATCTACAGTGATATCCCAACAACATAAGATCACACTAAACCATGTTCATACAACAGCAGAACATAGTTGTTAGTGTTATTTTGGAGTAAACATCATCTACGAGGAGAATGTTGGATGCAGTTCGCAAAAGCTGGTTTATGAATTTAATGAGGTGTGAATTATAATGCACCACAAAAGAAATGTAAGTATGTGTTTAGAAAGATTTTAGCACATTAAATTGTTGCAGTCTTTGCCTAAACACCTAAAAAATGTCAGATTTAAAAGAAACTGAAAGCTGTTCTCGGACAACTTGGAGTACAAGTATATTTTAGGCATAACAATACTGAATTAAGTTTGAATAACATTAAAAAGAAGGACTTTTATGTCCATTTTTTGGAGGGAAAAACAGCCTGCAGAGGACTGTAGCTTATAACTGTTGTCACGGCCCGGAAGCCATGACAAACAAGATGAGACACTTTTTAAAGGCCAATAAATTAATAGTTTATTGTAACTAAATCAACCTAAACTAACACAAGGCTAATGGAAAATACCATGGAGTGTGAAAGTCAGTGTAATCAGTGGTGAAGTGTGAGTGTGTGGATGAGCGAGCAGAGTGATGTTGTATATGTTGGATGAGACAAAATGAATATGAGCTACACTGGGTGGAGAGAAGAGAGCATCTCCTACTGCAGAATGACAGCACAGGTTCAAGGACCACACAGGCCATCAGTGTGGAGCAGAAAAATAAAGGAACCACAGCATCGACCTTATCTAATACCACTTTTAATGTGATAGTAAGGCCAAGGAAAGGGGATAGTTTAAACCTGTTTTACTGAAGGTCTTGTACATCTGGGACGTCCAAAAAACACCACTGGAATAATGTAGACGCATCATAACATTATGTCAATCCTGTTAACGATGTCAATTTGTAAATAATATTTAACTTTAATTCTATATTTATATAAATATTAAGATGAATACCACATACATTTAATTTTCTACTGTCTTTTTCCTGCACTTGTTTGTTGTTTGTTACTGGTGTTAACTATGAAATTTCCCTATGGTGAGATAAATAAAGTCTTATCTTATCTTATCTTATCTTATCTTATCTTATCTTATCTTATCTTATCTTATCTTATCTTAT
>JAQQZY010000005.1:5809930-5820410 GCA_030068375.1 Ostorhinchus rueppellii
AAACATTCTTAACCACTGCAGTATTTACCCATGGAAGGATCTGAACTATTTGCTGAGTTAAATCCAGTGAACGTCTCTTGGAATCAAAACCAAAGGTGGTGCAGTCAAATATTGCATGTGCGACTTTTTTTTTTTTGGTTGTGCTGTGTATTCAGCCTCAGTAGCTCTACAGACCTATGATGAAGTATTTCAATTGAGGTAATTTATTTATTTAATTCATTATTTATTTTATTATTTATTCATTTCAAGCAGAAGAAAAACCAAGCTTTTGTGTGTACAAGGAACTAATAGCAGAGCGAATAAATTAATAAGTCGAGGTGGTCAAGGCAATATAGGAATTCCCATGTACACTTGTAATAGCAAAATAAATTCAATATTTATTGCTCAAAAAGGAAGGAAGGATAAAATGAAGATGTATGTTTGTACATGTGTATATTATATTATTATTAGAGAAAACATGGTCTAAACATCTAACTACAAATTATGAAAACATTTCCATCTGTCCTCCGAGGGTGGTCATTTTACTGAATATTCTTGTTGATATAAACAACGCCACATGATGACCCAGTGGAGAGGGTGGTGATTGAGTTAAATGCCGTGCTGGATGGAGCGGCAGAAATTACACCACTTTGTTGCACTGCTGAAAGTAAGAAAGACTGGCCAAAACATTCATGAAACTCTTGTGCGGTTGTGCTCATAAGTTTACATCCCCTCGCAGAATTTATGATTCTTTGTCCATTTTTCAGAGAATATGAATGATAAAAAAAAAATGTTTCTTTCACTTATGGGTAGTGGTTGGTGAAGCCATTTATTATCAAGCAAATGTGTTTACGGTTTTTAAATCATACTGACAAGAGAAAATATCCAAATAACCCTGATCAAAAATGTACATCTCCTAGTTCGCCATCCTCTGTTTCTGACCCTTTAACATCTATGACAGCTTCTAGTCTTTTGTGCTCGTTGTGGATGAGGCTCTTTGTTTTCTCAGATGCTGAAGCTCCACATTATTTATGTCAAAACACCTTCAGTTTCTTTAAGATTTTGGGTTTTCTCGCATGAACTGCATGTTTGAGTCCTCCCCAAAGTGGCTCAACGACATTGCGGTCAGGAGACCGAGATGGCCACGCCTCCACCTTCACTTTTTTCTGCTGTAGCCAATGACCCGAGGTGGCAATTTCAGCTCCATAAAGTAAAAGTCCTGCCATGTATTGGTTCTACCTGTTCACTTAACACAGGTGATTCCACTAATTATCCCATCTACCTGGATGAGGAGTTTTGCTCATCCAAATGGGCTGGTTCAGTGAATGGTTGGAACAAATACATGGAAGGACTTTTACTTTCTGGAGCTGGGATTGTCACCTCTGCCAATGACAGGTCAACTTGGCCTTGTATTTTGCGTCATTGTCATGTTGGAACATCCAAGGCCATCCCATGCACATTCAGTCAGGGTATGTAAACTTATGAGCACAACTGCACATGTCAAACAAGTAGAATATCATAGAAAACTTCAACATTTTTAATCAGTTATTTCAGGAAGTGAATATGTGTTTCAAGAACTTTTTGATCATTACAGCTGGAGCTCAAAAAGATGCAAAAAATATATCTCAAAGAAAGTTTCTTTTCAAGTTTGAGTACACCATTATTTATGCAGAAGGAGTTCCAGGAATCTGAGTCAGGTTCAGTACACACTACACCCTCCACTTTTCAGAGGATCGACATCATTTCTAAATTCTTTCTTTTGATTCATGGTAAGAAATAATCGAATATTTTCAGATGCTGGATTTTTGACTTCCATGAGCACCAAGCTGCAGCTGTCAAAATTAACATGGAAAGGTTTAAAATGTTTTACTTTATATGTAATGAAATTAAAGTAGCTGAAAATTTCAGTTTGACTTAAATTATAGGATTAATTTAACCTATTTTTTTTTACGCGTAAACAGCAAAGAACATACTTCAATAAAAATGTGTTGGGCATTTTGCAACCCTGTATAAATATAACAGAAAACGTAAAATTTTAATGTAGAACAGTTTTGCACATGCATAGTTAATATAGAGAGCATCCACATTGCCATGGTTATTATATTTCCCTTCAGCCTTGTCTGATGGATGCGTTTATGTTCTGCCAGTGTCATCTTTAGACGGAAATGTGGACTGAAGGACAGGTGGAGATTAGAGGTGCTAACATTATTATTATTTTTTTTTTGTTCATTGTGTAGAGAAATGTTTGACTCTGCTTCATCATCAAGGTCTGAAAGCTCAAGATGATTTCAACAAGACAGTGAATTGAGCTACTTTCTTCTAGGAAATTAAGATTTTCACCTCCGCTAAGGAGGTTATGTTTTTGCCAGCGTTTATTTGTTTGTCTGTGTGTGTGTGTGTGTGTTGGCAACTTTATAGAAAAACTACTGGATGGATTTTCTTGAAATTTTCACCAGTGATAGAGAATCACCCAAGGATGTTCCCAGTAAATTTTGGTTGTGATCCGGATAGTGGTTTTGACGTCATGACGTCATAACCTTGGCGGAGGTTAGCGCTCACTGAGCGCTCTTGTTGTTTATGCTTTCATATCTAAGGTGTAATACCACCAGTATAAATGGGTTTCATCACAATTTTTATGGGCTGTTTATTATGTGTAATACATCTTTTGTGCAATGTTTGCCTTTTTACAACTGGTGTGTGCAATATTCATGTGTAATGTGTTGATATGATTTGCACAGATGATGCAGTTTTGTGTTTGCTGAGAAGCATTTTCAGCACTTTCCATGACAATGTTCCTTGAAGGAGAATAACGTGTATTGTATTGAATTAAGTCATACAGTGAAATTCCATTAACAAACATTATCACATGAATACGCATCTTATCTTATTTTTATTGAACTTTAGTTCTTTTCTTTTTTTTTTTTTTTTTTGCAAAGCAGATGTGACGAGGATGTAAAACATAGGACTAACAACAGTACATAGCATGCAGACAATTAAACCCCAGAGAGGAAAAAAGAAGAAAAAAAGGACAAGAGTTCAGGGAGGTCAAAAAGAGACATCATAATACATCCAAAAGTTTGATATCATATCAAATTATTGCTCTGCGTGTTTTCCCCAGGCCAGATCAATAAGCCCTGACCTCTTCCTGCAAGGTCCAGAGGCACCCAGGTAGTCATGAAATGGATCCCAGGTTTGGTAAAATGAAAAGGGTTTATCCTTCAATGCTGCAGAGAAAGCTTCAGATGAAATAATACTAGACACAGTTTGTTCGGAGTGATTGAGAGTGGGGGCTTTATCAATAATCCATAAGGCCAGGGTACATTTATGGGCACAGTGCAGTAGAATGTGCAAAAGGTCTTTGTTACAAAAGTCGTCGGGTAACTCATCATTTAGTTCCAGCAGACAAGTCCCAGATGTAGATAGCACTTGAAAATTATATTAAATTGTTGAACAACTATAATCCAGAATTGCTGAACATAAGGGCAGCTCCACAAACAATGAATAAATGATCCAACAGCAGACTGACATTTAGTACAACATTCTGACAGAGTTGTGTTCATTCTGTGTCTAGCTTCAGGAGTGATATAAAGCATTTCCAGAGTCCTGAATCGTGTCTCCCAGGCAGAGTTAGACACCAGAACCTTGAAGGGCTGGCTGCACAAGGCATCCCAGTCCTCAGCCTCTATTGTACCCACATCACATTCCCATCTGCCTTTGACTTTACCAGAATCATCTACCTTGAAATTACTGAGGCAGTGAGCAGGATGTGGGACATGTGCATGTTTTTTTTGGCAGTGCACAAAATTATCCCAATATTGGAATAACATCAGCAGAGCCGGCCCAAGGCATAACCGAACTAAACGACTGCTTAGGGCCCTGCAGCCACTAGGGGACCCCAAAGAGCAACTACGAATTTTTTTGCATGCATGCGTGAGTGATGATTTATATATGATCAAAATTATACTAATGTACAAAAGCACATTTTCTGTTGATGTAGGCCTAGTGATTCTTACTGCCTCTGTTTAAATGTGAAAACTCCGCTGCACCTTAATGTGTGCCTCCTGCCGGGTAGTACGCATTATGCATCCGACTTGTGAGTACTTCCAATCAAAACAATGTTACAAAAAAGACGTACACTTCTGGGGCTGAAAAAAGAATGGGGAGGAAAGAGGAAGAGGAGAAAAATGCAAATAAAACGAAAAAACAAAATAGAGGGCCCCAAAATCCAATTTTGTTTAGGGCCCAATGGAGGCTTGGGCCGGCTCTGAATATCAATAAAGAATGTGGAAAAAATTTGTAATACAAACTACCAATGACATGTTCTGTGCTATATTTGGGTCATTTAACAGGAAAAGACATAACAAGTAAAGATAAATATTTGATCAAAATCCTTTTGGTAGCATCTAAAAAAGCCATCCCATGGAAATGCTGCAAAGAGGAACCCCCTACCCTAAATAACGGGAGAGATGTTGTGGAAGAAATTTGTAAATTTAAAAAATGAAACAATAAAATATAAGTAAGAAAAAGAAAGAAATTACTGAGGGTCTTATAAAGCTTCTGAGTAAAAGATTAAAGTTCTATATTATTAGCCAGTAGGAACCTTCTACAGGAGAAATAGCCAGTTTTCCCTTTAAATCTTTCAAATTACACAGAATAAAGTTTCGAACTTGTATGAATTTAACCCATAAACACCTAAACATCCACCGTGGACCAAAAGTATCTACTGATCTAAGCTATTGATTCATTAATCCTATCGATACATGTAAATAATTGGTGTAAAATGCAGTTTATAATCTTTTCATGGTCATCATACTCCATAGTTACCGTGGAAACACTGTCATCTTCCACCATATTGATTCACCAGTAAAACCCATGGAGTTTGTTCATGTTATATTTTACTGAAAACATCACCTTTTCTTCAGTTTTCATCTGTTTTGATACAATAACCTTTGACTTTACGCTGAGCTTTTATGACCATCTTTATGATCAGTAAATTAAATTGAAGAAATAGATGATTTTCACTGGAAAAAATGCTAAATTCAGGGGATAATATTATAACAAATGGTGACAAATCATTTAGGAAAGGTTAAATAGAGAGGAAAAATTAATTTGGGAACTGCCACAAAAGTCACACTGGGTCTTTATGGGTTAAAAAAAAAATCTTTATTGCTGACCCCATATTTGCTTTTCACTTGTTGGAATGTGAAGATTTAGCCCCCCCTAACCATTTCCCTAACAACTTTGAGACCCTTGTGCTTCTAGTCACTGAGGCCGGCCTGAAGGTTCTCATTAAAAAGAGTTAGGAAAGAAAAACAGTTGCTGTACCCTTCCAGTTTCCTGGCTTTATGGTAAATGATTAACATATTCTTTAAAAGCACATGGTCTTTTACAAGTGTTGGAATCCTACCAGGAGAGATTTGTAATAAATTCTGCCAAGGTATCCGACTTAGAGAGGCTGATTCACAACTGAGCCAGGCTGAATCAGGGTCATCTACCAACTATTCTAAAAGAAACTTCAACTCTGCAGCTCACAAGCAAAAAGGAAATGAAGGTGCTACTAAGCCACCATTTTTAACACATATCTTACCCTGGGTGTCTTCTTACACCAAATAAATGATATAATAGCACTATTTAATTTTGCAAAAATGTTCCTTGACAAAATAACTGGCAACATCTGAAAGAAATCCAGGACGCGTGGGAGGATGTTCAGTTTGATCAAAAGAATACGACCCAAAAGGGAAGGGGTAGGCCGGGGCATTTATCTCATTAAGTTGGTTGATGTTGCAGTTGTAGCTCTTAGTTTCAAAGGCTGGTGGTTCAAAACCGCTTTATAACACCAGCGATGATGCTTATGCATGCACATGTTCACACGTTGTCAAATGCATAACTTAATATGTAGTCAGTTTAAATTACATCGGCATCTATTGTAGCATTAGAAGCACGTCCCAAATTCAACTCAGAATTAATTTACATCATTACATGCTTAATAGTGGCAATATTTTAGGTTCCCTGTCAGACTTTGGAATAGCAAATTAGACTAATGTGACCACCGCAGTTTATGGAACTAATGGGAAAAACTAAGTTTGCGTCTGCATACTAAATGTGATATTAAAACTATTCTGCCTTCAGGTGACCTGTTCCGTCCAGGGTTGCGCTGTGACTTGGGTCTGTCGGCTAATGTCATCTCACCACCATTCATTCTTATCTTTTTAGATGATAACATCACTGTTGTTTTGTACCTTGTAGAAAATGTCCCAGTGAGAAACTCCGATGTGGACTACAGGCTGCTGGAAGCTGCTAAAGCTGGAGACCTGGACACTGTCAAGGTACATTGATTCTGTTTTATTTTATAGATGTTTTTCAGATGAAAGTGCAAAAGACTCATTTTTAAATTTAACTGAACCTGACGGGGACAAACATACAAAAAAAACAAACAAAAAAAAAAAACGTACCACCTTAAAATGGGTCAAAATCCATCATTCTGATAAGTCTTAGAAAGTATTCTGAACAGATTGATTATATTTTTCTAAAGCACTTGCTTAGATTTTGCTAAAAATGGTGCTTGAGCTGTTAAAGGATAAAAGGACAGAAAGCACGCGCTTCATTTGTCTCTTAACAATCAATAAACCCTTACCTGGAAAATGATAATGGACATGAAAAATCATTTCAGAGAACTCAACCTCAGTCGCTTGTGTAATGACACTGAACCTGGGAAATGACACGCTCCACAAATCTGTCCTGATGCCTCATTAATATTGGAAATAAGGTTGAAATTAGTCCAGAAAAATGTGTTTAAAGTCTCCTGACAAGATATTGACCACATTTTACGTCATTTAAAAAGTTGCAACAGTACGCTTTAAATCTTTTTTTTTAGAGTTCGGTTTTCATCGGTAAAGTCTTTATTTTGTAATCTAACAAAATGTCCTGCCCTTTGTGATTGTTCCTGGTGCCCTTATGCGCTTCTGGCAGTAGTGATTGTTCTTAAATGTCAGGTGGAGTTTGTTCACTGTATTCATTTGTGTCTTCTACTGTTGTTCACATTGATTTTGGTAAAAATTGTATACTCGTACTCTCACCAAAGGCCACACGCTGTGTCCCATTTTGTACGACTGCCGGTTTGGACAGAGAGGGGAATAAAAACAGCACATCCACTGTTAGCAGTTTGATTTGCACCAGGCCCACTCATGTTAAAAATGTAGGCGCTCATGATGCACTCTAATATGCTTCGGATAAAACCACCCACTAAATGTCAGGACCCGGTGAGATTGGGCAAAGTGTCTGAAAGAAGTTTGCAGAGGAGAATGAAAAGCAGCATGTCTTTATATCGTAGAGGCAGACAGTAGTGGCGTTCTCCACAGGCAGAGCCTTTCCAGATGAGCCTCTGTCAGAGTCTGATGTGCGATGCTTTGGCACGTCGGCAGGGGATTTTAGTGAAACAGAAGATGAGCTCTGGTCTGACTTTCTGTCAGTCTCTTTTTACCTGACACACAAAGACAGGGGTTAACACTCTGACTGCGCTACTGATTGACATTTGAAAAAAAAATAACAGTTTCAACCTGTCCTCGGCTGATTCCTGTCATCTGTTCAGATTTTGAGGAGTGTGAACTGTTCAACTGTGACAGTGAATGATGGTAACCCTGAGCAACGGGTCAAAGATTTCATGATTTCCTATTTCATTCATTCAAAGCAGAAAAGCCCATCATGAACTAAGCGTGCTGTTCTGCAAACCACAAGATAAAGCTGAGACACAAAGAAAAAAAATCCTTTATATGAGACATCTGTTACCTAATTTAAAGTTGCAAATGTAGACTCGGGCATCAGCATGTGGTATAAATCAGCAGCCTTTTTAATGAGATTAATTTAATGAGATTTTCAACGTAAGAGTTATTCCATAATTCTTAGTTCTCTGTATGGTGTCATTGGTTATTATTAAAAGCATGGTCTACTTGCAGTGTATCGGTGCATTTTAATCACAAATGATCATCACATCAAAAGGGAGAAAGGAAGGATCATGCATGTATGGTGAAAATTGCAGTGTTTCATATTTGATGAAATGTTAGTTATCTTTTTCCTATTAAAAAAAAATCAAACATTCCCTAAATTAATTTCAGGCGCATCAGCAGTAGGGGGTCCTTTTCATCTTGATGTGAACGGGAACATGCTGATCCAGACGCGGGACAAACATGGCATTCGCACAGAAACTGTAAATGGTTAAATATACAAACATTTAACCCGTAAAGACCCAAAAAGCCACCAGCAACCAGAACCACCTACTGATTTAAAGTGTTTAATAACTGTTGATTTTATAAATACATGTAAATAATTGGTGTAAAATACAGTTTGTCATCTTTTCATGGTCATCATATATGACCCATTTGGACATTCAGAGGCTCAATAGTTACCATGGAAACACTGTCATCTTCTACAACATTGATTCAGCAGTAAAACCCATGGAGTTGGTTCAATGACAGTGGATGGACACAGGTGTTTTTACATGTGTGATGTGATATGATGATATATTTTGTTGAAAAAGTCACTTTTTCTTCTTTTTTTTCCCCACTATTGTGATGTAATAACTCTGAGTTTTTATGAACATCTACATGCTCAGTGAATTAAATAAAAGAAAATACTTGATTTACACTGAAAAATGCAAAACACAGAGGGTAATATGATAATAAATGTTGGTAAATCACTTAAAAATGGTCAAATATGAAGAAAAACTCATTTAGTAACTGCCAGGAATGTAGCACTGGGTCTTTATGGGTTAAAGAAACAGAAAACTTGTCAGGTATTAAATAATGACTGGTCTGAAAGCTCTGGTGCAAAAGGATCAGAACTTAACCTTCAGTGAGAATCAGATGGAGGAACAGGCTATTTCAGCAGGACACGGGCTAAAACTCCCTTACATTTTGGAGCAGTTCCTTAAAAAAAAAAAAAAAAAAAAAAAAAAAAAAAAGGCTGTTGGAGTGTCCCTTGCCAGCCTAGAAAATAAATATACAGTATGCGAGCTCCGGACACGTCACACAACACAGTTCAACCGTGACGAGACCTGACAATAACAGGCGGCGAACACAGCCCAGTAGCCGGTGGTCCGTAGTCTCACACAGGTACTGGTGTCTTCTGTAGCGTTAGTAAAGGGTTTGTACACATAATAGTCTGTACATAACACAGATGTGTCAGTAGAGTTAACAGCAACCAAGTGATTTCAGCTGCTTGTTCAGCACGTTTTATTTGGTCGCTCACAAATTGATAAAATAAATATATCATCAACCTTTTCATAATATTTCCCAGTTTTCACATTCAAATTTACACACCAACATCCTAACATTGTTTTTAAAGTGCTTTTTTCCCCCCAATTATTTTGGTAATTTAAAGAGCATTACAAATTCTAAAGTGAGTAAAACACGGAGGATATATAAAGTATATAATCTTATTTAATTTCTATCGTTTCTATACCTCAAGCTATTTTATTTTATTCTACTTTATTTTGATTACATTTTTATTTTACCTACTTTAGTATCTCTATCGGAAATGTAAAATATTTTGTGTGATTGGACTATGGTTTTTTTTTATCTACTGTGGTGTATATTATTATTTATATATCTTGTTCAATTGTTCAATAAAAAAAGGGGTAAAAAACATTTCAGTTAGTTGTCAAATGTTAACTCAGACTGTGTTTTTCAGTATAACAATCATGTCAACTTTGCAACAAAATGATGAAATAATGCTAGATACGCTAATGTGGCAAAGAAGTATTTTAATGAAAAACCAATAAACTTTTAATGATTTTGTTGGTGTAACTTCTCAACTATAGCTACAATAAAACTATATTTTAAGATAAAATGTAATTTCCAGAATTTCCCTGTTATGGATCAATAAAGTATATCTAATCTAATCTATTTTGTTATTATTATATTATTTAATACAAAGGAGCTGTTCAATTCAGCCCCTGGGATGAATTTATGCAAAAATTACACTGAAGATATTAAAAATAAAAAATGTTCAAATCATTTTAGGTCAATTCAGTTTAAAGTGGATCAGACCAGTTAAATACTGTCATAATTACCTATAAATAATTAAAACTGCTAATTTTTCTCTTTGCTTTAGTGTTAAAAAAAGTAAAATAACACAAAAAGTTTACCTTTACAGACCTGCCCTTTATAAACAAAAAAAAAGTGAATAACCTGAAATCTCTCAATAGAAGTATGTGGAATTTTATTAATATTCTGCCTGTTATTTTGTGTTTTGTGTGTTTGTAGATCCACTGTGATCTCTAATTTATGATTCGTGTGTATAAATGATAAACTACAATGTAATATTGTTAACATTGCACTTATTTTACTTAAGAATTTTCAGGTTCATATTTGTGGGAGGAAACCGGAGTACCCGGAGAAAACCCACGCACGCAATCCAAAGACATGCATTGATAGGTTAATGGGCTAATCTAAATTGCCCATAGGTGTGAACGTGAGAGTGATTGTTTGTCTCTATATGTCAGCCC
>JAQQZY010000005.1:5863116-5874025 GCA_030068375.1 Ostorhinchus rueppellii
GAAATACATCAGAGATCTCTGTCCAGAAGAACGCAATGCTGGGAACAGCTAAGATCCTGCGCAGAACCCTCAGACTCTCAGGCCTCTGGTAGAGGACCCGAGTCTGGAGGAGGCACCGCCCAGGTGGGCGAGAGGAAGATTAATTTTTTATTTTTTATATATATATATATATATATATATATACATACATACATACATACATACACACACACACACGAGATAATTTCAATCAGGAATGGCTGCTTGCTGGCATTAAACCTCTATTTTTTAGATATAAAAATCATACTTATACAATATCTGCTTACATTTCACACCATTTTCAATTTTTGTTGTTAGGAAAGATGTAAAGTTAAACATATTTTCCTGTCTAAAACTTTGTGTAAAAATTGTTGTCTCACATTGTCTTGTTGCTACGGAAATTTTAAAGTTTTAACCACAGCCTTACTGTTTGGTTAACATTCCCAAGCACTTTTTGGGCATTATTGGAAAAATTGTCATTTCTCTGTTCACAATTGTCCTACCTCAAAATGTGCTTAGTAGCATAAGCTCAAAATTCTTTAAAATAATCCCGGCAGACCATGTAGCCATCAGCAGAATGCAAGACCCTGTCGTGGCATTAAAATCCACAATGTCTTCATAATTTATACATTAAAACTATCTAAAATACTGTCTGAGGTTTCAGCAAGTACTAGCGGGACCTTACTAAATAGTTAAGATATGTAAAGATGCTTTTTCATTTGTTTTTTGGTAGGAAGATAGTAGTTTGCTCCACTTCAGTAGAATGACAGATGCCAAACTGGCCATTAAACTAATATGAATGACAGTAATGTTGTAGTAAAGAACCTTTTTTGACTCCAAATCATGTAATTTTCTGTCAAGTCATAAACCTCAATAAATACCAATACTAAATCCTAATAAACTGAATGAATTTATACTCTAGGACTTGAAGATTTTTTTAATTAACGACATATTTGCATTTTTCAGTGTTATTATTATTGTCCCAATGGCCCTGTGAAATTAAAAAGGATTATGTAACTTACGTTTGGCTTGTGCTGTCTGCATTTCAGACAGATGCTGTTCTGCAGAGTGACATTGGGGAAGTCATTCCTTCAGTTCAGTGCGATGAAAATGGCCCACGCCCCTCCAGGTCACCACTCTGTCATAGGACGGCCGAGTGTCAACGGACTGGCATATGCAGAGTACGTCATCTACAGAGGGGAGCAGGTCAGTACAAACACACATCATCATGACTAGATATTTCATTTAACCCATAAAAACCCAAACATCCATCACCGACCAAAACCATCTTCTGATCTAAACTCTTTAATACCTGTTGATCCACTAATCCTATCAACACATGTAAATTATTGATGTAAAGTACAGTTTGTCATCTTTTCATGGTCACCAGATATGACCCATTTGGATGTTCAGAGGCTCCATAGTTGCCATGGAAACACTGTCATCTTCTACAACATTGATTCACCAGTAAAACCCATGGAATTGGATCAATGACAGTGGATGGAAATGCTTGGTTTATGTTCCGTTAATAATGGATTTCACTGAAAGAGTTGTTCTTCCTGCAATTTTATCTGTTTTTGCTACAATAGCCCTCTTTTGAAGGTTGAACTTTTATGAACATCTGCATCATCAGTAATTTAAACACAGGAAAATACATAATCTATACTGATAAAATACAAAATACAGAGAATGATATTATAAACAAATGGTGATAAATCACTTCAGAAAGATTAGATATAAAGAAAATTTTATTTGGGAACTGACATAAGTAGGGCTGGGTCTTTATGGGTTAAATAGAGGTCTATCGGTGCTTTTCCACTGCAAACCCTACACCACTCTACTTGGCATGCTTCAGCACGACACGACTCTACCCACTTGTCGGACTGGCACAGTTGTTTTTCCACTGCCAGCTGTTACTAGTCAGGACTAGTTGAAGTGGGTGGAGCTGGTGGCATCGACACTGCCATGCTGTCGTTTTCAGGCAACGAATAAAGTGTAACACTGCGGTCAGTAAAGTAAACAACCATGACGGAGGCAGTGGATGACATGGAGGCGGTACTGCTGCTGTTGTTGTTTGCGCCAAAAGAGACAGGCCAGGTCTGTCTGGCCGGTGATCATTTAAGATCCCTGAGCTTCGTCGCACGTATGACAGCATTTCCTCTGACCAATCAGTGGACAGCACTGTTCACATCACGTTTTAGTGCTGGGTCAGTAGAGCTAGAGCCACCTCTGAAATGGGTATGAAAAAATGTAATGGATCCCAGGTCCAACCTCCAGTGGAAAAGGAAAAAATGGGGGTGGAGTCAAACTATTCCATTACGAAAACGTGCAGTGGAAAAGGGCCATATGAAGTCATTCTCTATCAAATTAATTTACAAGTGGCCAAGTTCATGAATGACCGACTGACCATACTGTATCAAAGTTCTTGTATTCGCAGTTCTGTGATCTGATGTCTGTGGCGACATTCCCATGAAACAAAATCATCCGCAAATAGTAGTAATGTGTGGTCCAGGCCTTATGTTGAACCAGATGCAGTGACAAGTTACTATGGCAAACACAGAGACAGCTGTGAGAGGAGAGGCAGGCAGTGTGTTCCCATGTTTATGTGGCCTCAGAGAGCTTAACAGCTGCCGAAGTACTTTTAGTGTATAGGGAGTCATTATAGTGATTTACCTCCCCCAATGAGGTAGTACTGTGCAGTCCAGTATAATCTAATGTAAACAAACTTACAAGAAGTCAAAAACACAGTGGCAGTGCAGTTTGTGTCTTTCTGCACTGCTTTCAGTTTACAAGGACAGGTTGACCTCTTCCTCTCATTCCTCGAGCCCTTTGCACTTGTTCACTGTGAAGTCCAGGTCCACGACAGTGACGAGTTAAGTGAGGTGATCAGAGGTCACCTGTCAAACTCAGCAGCCAAACATTTCATGACAGCTGACTACCTGGTCCACAGATGTTAACTGGCTGGAGCTTTACTTTGAGAGCTGAGATAAGTATTCATTTAGGGGGAAAAAAAACAAAACATTCCCCATCTGATTTAACTGGCTAAATTATGAGTCAGACAAATTGTACCAAGAGAAGTTTGTGCTCCATTATTCTATTACTCTAACACGTAGTTATATCCAACTTACACAAACAGAAACTAATCCTGAATTAAACTTTAATTCCACCCAGTGATGAGGTGGTTGGATGGTTCAACACCAACCGCTTTCTATCCACGTATCTCTAATTAAAATCCAAAACAATCTAACTCATGGGACTCACTGTAATCACTATGGGCGTGTGGCCACAAGCTCCATTTGTCAGCTTGTCTGATCTCTGTAAAGTACAAGAACTCACCTGCATTTACCACTGATCATCAAACACAACAAAACAGAAATCTTTGAGATTGTTCTCTTAACACATTAAACTCTGGGGCACCAATAACGGGGGGTAACGGGGGTCAGCTATAGCTTGAAAGTCGGCTGGAGAGTTGGCTCGTGTCTGATAGGATGCTGGTTCGATTCCCTGGGCTGGCGGAGAGCTGTTGGCTGATGTGCCCTTGAGCAAGGCACCTGATATCGCTAGTCCACTGCTCCTGGTCTGCAGTGTGTGTGATGCATGTATGCATGATCTAGTGATGGGTTCAAGGCAGAGGTCACATTTCAGTGTGTCGCATGTTTACGTGTGAACCTACTGACCAAATAAAGGTTCTTCTTCTTAAACATGACAAATTCATGGGGCCCAGTGTTTGGAGGGAGCCCAGCAGATACAGGGAGGAAGCTCTGGAAATGTCATGTAATGTAGTTTCGGTTTTGTTTTTGTGCTAGTGCAAGTAACAGTGTGTATATATACTGTATACACCCACACAGACACACACACTGACAGATTAACAAGATAGTGAATTTATGTAGGGTCGGCAATGATTATGCTTTCATGGGACCATAATTGGTAGCGGCGCCCATGCATATATTTGACTGGAAGAACATCAGCTAAAAGCTCAACAAGCTAATTGTCAGACAACAGAACACAATCCAAATAAACACTTAAAAAGGATAAACATTAAAACCAAGCTAAAAGTCTAAGAGCAGCCTGTCATGAATAATGTAATAAATAAAAGACCACTGAGACAAATTTTGCCATGCTAAGCAAACACTAAGCAGATGCAACAGTAGAAGTATAATTTCTCAACCACTAAAAACTCACTGAGCCATAGTAAAGCAAAAATTAAAGTTGCATTATGATGCATTGATTACAGATTTTTTTTCCCGTTATCTGTGCTGTTTTTTTCATCAGAACTTTGTTTTAAATGGATGAAGCTTCTGTTATTGGCTAATTCATTGCTTTGTGTTACACTGAAATGATTCCCACTGGAAACAAAAGGCTTAACAGGTTAAATCACATTTAATATTACTGTTGCATAATAGTTAATGTCATAATTACTTTTTTTTGTTCTTTCATACACCATCATCCACAGGCGTATCCAGAATACTTGATCACCTATCAGATTGTGAAGCCGGAGAGTCTGGCCACACCTGCTGCCTCTGCGGAACAGAAGTCCTAAAACACAATCACAGCTGAATCAATAAGGACGTTGGGCTGCAGCCTCTTTCTCCAAGGATTAGAAGTGACCTAGAAGATTTTTGAAACCTCACACCCACAAGAAAAGTCTCCAGAACTGACCTTTACGTGGATGAGGTGACGTATAATCCAGGCAGGAGTTGGGTGACCCGTGAATCAGGAAGAAAGGAAGAAGATGATGGCCAGGCAGTGTCTTTATGTTCGGGGGTACAATACAAGCACAGTCCAAACTGGGTGACAATTAAGAAAAAAATCCATTATTCTTTAATCAGTTTGGTTTAATTAAGAAAGAGGAAATGATAACAATTATTCAGCATTTCTCAAAGCATATCACTAAGCAGAAAATGCAGCTCTCTGGCTTGTTCTACAAAAAAAAAAAAAAAAAAACTACTATCAAACCCAAATGTCTCTGCCTTTGCACTGCTCATGTATTCTACCCCCCCTTCCCATTTTTAATGTGTCGTTTTTGATATTTCGTCCTCTTCTGGTAATGTGCATCATCAACAAAACAACTCCCCGAGGCTTCTTCCAGTCACAGCTTTATCACACAAACAACAAGGATCCAGGGCATTAATGTTACATCTCATCACATTTCCACCATTAAGACTCGTGCGAACATGAAACAGCTCTCTGATCTCTCTCACCCCTCTGCTGTGTACGAAGAAGACGCGATGGCCTGAGTGAGGGCACAAAATACCCATAAATCAGTGAGGAAACAACAGGATACTACAAGACCACAATCCACTGCTGTGACCGGTGACATCTGCACACTTTCCACTACAGTCCACACTGGGACACATTCGGGAAGACTCAGAAACACACCTGCAGATGTTCAGGTTTTCCTGGACTGAAAATCTGTGAGTTGCGACAGGGATGCAGGAATCACAATAACTGCGTGTGATTGGCCAAGGCATCTGTCAGTCAAGTCAACAGAACCTCAGATACACTGTCCCACCATTTTTGAGTTCCATCAGAACTAGAAAAGTACTTTGAGAGTGCAGACCTCCGCCAAGGCTGTTCAGAGCCCCCATCTCCTAATGATAAAGAAACATTTCAAAAAATTCCTGGATCCAGACAGTGATCCGGATCACCGCCAAAATTTAATCAGTTGTTCCTCGTCCCAATTCTAACATTTCCTGGAAATGTCATCAAAATCTGTCCATAAGTTTTTGAGTTATGTTGCTAACAAACAAACAAACTCGACTGATTCCATAACCTCCTTGGCGGAGGTAATTATTCAGTTATCCAGATCAGTCTTTGATATCTTGTAGAACCTTTTGGAAACATGTCCTGTATTTTTTTTCCCCAAGTGCCCCTACTATTCTTTGTGGAGTTTATGCATAAATGCCCCAAATGGTCCAATCTTGCAATGTTATAGAATACTTAAAAAAATTCCTGGATCCAGATGGTGATCCGGATCACCCCCAAAATTTAATCATTTCTTCCATATCCCATTTCCAACAATTCCTAAAAATTTCATCCAAATCCGTTAAAATTTTTTCAACTTATTATGAACACAAACTAACAAACATAGATAAATGCCAGCAAAAACATAACTTCCTTGGCGGAGGTAAAAAGACATGCTTTAAAAAAAAAAAAAAAGGGGGTGGGGTTGAATGCATTATGGAGAATGTGCTGAGCTTTCCGTTTTGCCTGAGGGTCAAACATTTCAACTTATCAGAACTCATACTGGACAATATGGTTGAAAATACCATCATAATGTGATTATAATAAAAGGAGTTAACACTGAATAGAAGCAGAACATTATGTAACTTCCATACACCTGCTTCCAATCAGACATGGTGCGTTACGGAGCTGTTACAATTTGAAATTTTCAGTTGATTAAGCATCATAAATATTAGGAGTTGCAGTGTAGAGAAACTGGGTTGCAGCGTAGTCTCAAGTCATTTCATCACAATATCACCACACTAAGGATAGAAATGTTTACAACTCAATTGCCTGGTCAGTTGCCTTTTATCGCATAAGAACCCCAAAAGACAGTGAGATAAATGCACATCCTTGCTGCTTACATACACGTACTGGGACAAGTGAAATTATTTGGAGTAAATAGCATTAACTTCTCCGTTTCTAGGGGCATTTCTCTCTGTGATTAATCTTAATAGAGCCAAGCCTGTATCAGGAAGCAGGACTAAAAGGTCAGCAGGTTAAACTGAGGTTGAACTCCAGGTTTTCACCATTAGCTTTTGGCAGGAGTCAGTCATCGGGGTAACTTGCGATGCTCTCATAACCTGTTCGACATTAACGCGAGCCTTAATGACCAGTGGATTCACAGATTACATAATGAAGGAGGGTTTACATAATAATCCTAAAACTGCACACAGACTGATTAAAACACTAAATTCTTGAACTTGTTGACCTTATAAGTAGAGCTGGGAAATGTGGCCAAAAACTTTAATTTGATTTTTTTTAATGTTATGGGTGATATATGATTTTAATAAATACTTTTCTGGCTGTAAACTGAGGACAAAACACGATTTACTAAAACTACTTACCCTCTAGGACTGGACAAACACATTCACCAACTATACTATTGACAATAAACTGGCTGGTAGTTTTATAAAGGGAAAGGCCTCCAATCCAGTCATCACAATTTTGTGATTCAGGAATTTTCATAGTTTTCAGTAAAGCAAAACCTTGATTAATTAAATGAAGTTGACATATTACCAGCCCTCAACTTCAACTTTACCTGTTCAACTTCTGACCCCCCCTCCATTTTAAGGTTTTTAGGGCTTACATGAAAGACTAATGCTCAAATCATATTATAAGACTAATCTAATTCACACAAGTCTAATTGTAATCAGATCCTCTTGTGCCTTAATGACGTGATATTGATGAGAATATTTGGCTACAACAAAACTCCTCACATTTGTTTAGGATTATCGTCTCTTCTTGTGATAAATGTGTGTCTATGTTTGTGATTTGCCCCTTTTATAAGACCAAGTTCTTAACTACAGTTAGAAAACCTTGGTTATCCTGGTTTTGTTGGACTCGTTTCATGATACAGGCCCCGGGGTTTTTCTGTTTTGATTCAAGGCCAGTGTTACATCCATTCCTCTTTTCTGCTGCATTACTGTCTCCATTTTAATCTGAATCTTCTGTGTTTTGTACCTTCATGTCACTTGGATGAAACCACTTGTTTTTCCTCTGTTGTTTACATGCAGCTGCTGCCTTCTCACGTTTTCTCTTTGCCTGTGTCTGCTGACGCCTCCTAGTGGTGCAACATAGGAATTACTGTCTCATAGTATTAAGTTGATGAGAACTTTGTAGAAATACAAATTCCAGAGTTAGAAGTATTTATTTTTTATTTTTAAGACACACTCACGTGTTTACACTCCTTAAACATTGCGAAAATGTGAAAAGTCAGCCTTGTTGCTGCAAACTTAAGCCATTCAGATGGATGTGTCTATAACCAAATATCTGCAGGTAGAATGAGGTTATAAGAAGGATGGCAAACTTAGTTACTGTACATATACTTTGGGTTAAAACATTCATTTCATCACACTACCATGTACAAACAACCTCATATCAGGATAATAAATCTATTCATGCTATGTATTCTACACTGAAGTTTTTTCTTTGTTGTTTTAATTTTACTGTCCATGTTTTTTTGGTTTGTTTTTTTTTCCACTTTATTTATAACCGATGAACAAATGAATGGCACTGTACACGACATGGGACCACAAGTTCAGTTTGTGTCGTGTTACATTTAGCAGGTCTTACATAATTGCTAGAAGCTTGTGACAATTAATAAATGGCCTTGAACTGAGGTGGGAAGTCCATGTGATAGATTTCATCCAACTCGTATAAAATGACCGTTGGTTTACTGAACAGCAGACTAATGTCAGACTCCACTTAAAACCGCTCTAATTTTGTCATCATATGTCAGACCAATTTCTACTTTTTCCAAGTAAAAAACAAAAACTGTGTTGGTTTTATTTTATCTTTCAAGCTGCCTGTTATGACTCTCATAAGAATCTAAACCTTTTTATGTGACAATTTTCAAGCTGTGACTTTTGAGATCTTAACATTTTCTCCTCGGTTTTCTTAAACGTTTGGAAGGAGACGCAGCCAACACATCTGAAAGCAATAGTTTATCAAACGACAATCGGATTCATTTTCTGCAAAATAAGCAAATGCATTAAAAGAAAAATCTCATTAGTAAAGAAGAACATGTTGCTTAGGTGATTCAATTAGAAACAAGAAGGATAAATGTTTGCAGTGAAAGATTTGGAAAGTAGAAAATCCTGGGTCAGAGCACTGGACCATAGAGAAAATATGCATTTCAACATGACCACATTGACAACAATGATTTTATTTCCAGGAAGACCAAATGGGAACCAATACCTTAAGCTCCAGTTAGACTTTTACGCAGATCAACATTACGTGTCAGTTCTGGGACAGAAGTCTCAGATGAAGCAGCTGATTTAGCACAGACAGAGCAGGTGGAGTTTATGATGTTGACCCCATTAAGGTCAGCAGTATTGTATGATTTATTAAAACGAGAGCCATGGGCTTTGTTTTAAATGAGACTGTAAATAAACTAACACCAGATGGGCCTTTACGGGGTCTTTTATGGATTATTTTGAGTTTATTTTCCTCTTTTGTTTCCTTTGAAAGACTTTTCAAAGACTTTTTTTTTTTATGTGGTAACTGTTTCAGTTGTGTCGTGGCTGGTCTGTTTTCTATTCTGACTGAAGAGCCAGTCGGCCATCTTGTAAATATTTGGAAAGAAACGTTTGTGAGCGTTAATCACTCTATTTCATCTGCTCTGGTCTCACAAAACCAGTGTAAGACATTTCCTCCTGCATTATGACCTCCTATGTACAGATGATTGTACAGAGCTGCTGACTAGCTAACGTGGAAAAGAGAAGCTTCTTCACTCTTGTACAGAAGAAAATCCTTAATAAATGAGTTTAACCTGTGTGTGTTTCTGTTATTTTAGCTAAAAATGGTCTATTTTTTGGTACCGTAGTTAAAAAAAAAAAAAAACTTAGATAATACTACTATTTCAGCACCAGCTACTTCCAACCAAAGGGATGCACCACAGATTTGGGGCCTGTGAAAAAAAATATCCCCTTGGGCCCCACCACTTCAATGCAACAAATCCTTCTGCAAGACCGATGACAAGGTGGCAATCAGTCTTTGACATTGTAAAATATTTTTCATTTATAACACTATTAGATTTTTTTTCTTTTTTCACATTAATGTACAAATATAGTTGTGTTTTTTGGGTGGTGGTAAACTTCCTTTTGTCTGGCTTTTTCTCCCTGACATAAGTATCACATACACATGGTGCTGGCTCTGCAGAATGTAATAATACAATTAATATCATATCCCCAATAGTGCTCAAACTAACATTCTTATTAAACCTGACCAACCTCCAATGAGTCATGTAGATTATTTTTGTTTCATCTTTGGATCATTATGTGGAATACAATGATGTATTATATAAAAAAAAATAAATGGCATACAAGAACTCACTTCTGTCTTCAGATATTAGTGTGGCTGGTTCAGTGGGTATAGGGAAACTAAAGCAAAGAACAAATACTTTTATTACTGCATTGTGAGGCAAATGTTAACATGATAGGTTAATAATTTTATTAAGAAATTGACTAATGTTCAATTTTCCAGGCCCAATAAGTCATGGACCCTTAGAATCATCATCATGTTTGTCATGTTGTCTTACAGTGCCAGCAATTAATTTCAAAGCTTTGTAATTATTTGCAGGATTTAACCCTTTCATGCATTAATTATGAAAAATAGTTTCTAAATTTATTTTAGATTGATTTAATTTCTCAAAATTAAAGTTGAAATGCATTTAGAATTTTTTTAAACATATTGTTTGATTTTTTTAAATTAAATAATTGCCTATATTAGAAACATCATGATGCAATAATTTTTTAAAATGCCTTTTTTTTTTTATAGAGAATGTTCTTTGTGATGGACAGATTTCTCATTCATTCATTTATTTTTTGCATAAAGCTATGAAACTCTTCTCTACAAATGTGAACAGTAAACCCATAGCTGGATCTGAGGAGGTTAACTTCAGGAGATCACAGAGCAGTCTACATTCTACAACTAAGATGATCCTTTCATCATTATATCGGGGTCTATATAGACTGTCCCCATGTGGTTTGGAGAATATTGCCTTTAGAACCCTATAGAAGGTGATCTGAAACTACAGTATGTGTCCATAAATGCATGAAAGGGTTAACCTTTTTTGACCCAGGAAAGTTTTTTTTGTTCTTTTATTTTAATAAACAGGGATGTGATTGGCCAAGGACAAAAAAGCAGGAAAATATGTAGCGCGACA
>JAQQZY010000005.1:5874125-5892678 GCA_030068375.1 Ostorhinchus rueppellii
GTGCATCACTTCTCCATATTTACCTGTGATATCCTGTTATATCACAGAAACAACAATAACAAAACACCATCTTGGTGTGTACCTTTGTAGGTACACACGATATAAAATGATGTTTTATTAATAGGGAAATTTGGCCTCATTTACAACAGTATTTTAGGAGCGCAGCATTCAGCTTTATGCACATTAGATTTCGAGCCGGTGTGGTCTGGATTACACAACATCGGATCACATGCATGAATAAAGCTGTGAAACTTGTGGATAAAGCAGATAAAAAACTCCAAGGTGGATCTCAGGAAGTTAATATTTCCATTTTCTGTTGAATAACATATTACAACTCTTCCTCCACATTTATTAATTTTTTGCCTTGTGGTAGAAGTATGTTTTCTTCAATTCTTTGTGTTTATTTTGCTGATGATATTTTACCCTTTTACTTGAGCAGGATTTTTAATGCAGGGCTTTATTAATATATTTTCACTAATATGTAGGACACAACTACTCCTGCCACAAATTTGATCCTGGTCTGACATCTTAAAGCAACACCAGGTTTACTCAGAAGTACATTCAGACACATTGAAGTCTAACAGAGCAGGAGTGGTTTCATCTTAAAATGCAAAAAGCCCAGAACATTTTTCTCCTGTCTGGAATTATGGAGACATTTAACGGTCTTCAAACTCCAATACATTCTGTTTGCTGCACTGTTCAATTGATTTCCTGTTGGTGCTGAAAGATAAATGACGAGAAAGCGAAATCATTTGGCAGCTGAGCCCGTACAAGAGAAGACAGAAACAAACCAATTAATCACCAGATTCATTTGGATAGAAAATAAAACTAATGAGAAAAACCATTATCATTAATACCTGAAGAGAGCTGATAAGTGGAGCCATGCCTTATGGTAAAATGGGGAAAAAACTAAGAGTAACAGGAATCTGAATTAAACTGTGTGGTAGGTTTGGCCATGTGTCTGCTTTCATTTCTTGTGGAATTGTTTTTGTCAGGTTTAGGCAGCTTGGTTTTAACTGTCCTCGTTTATTTTTTCATCTGTCTGAGTAACCTTCACTAGCACACTGTTTAACACTCTAGCAGCAGAACTATTGGTTGAATTCATACCACGTGTGGTTTATAGATTGTCAGCAACCCAGAGTACATGTGATTACATTCTGGAAAAAGTAGGTCAAAGTTAACTTTTTAAAAATCTTTTTTCTTCACCCATTTATTTATAATGGGTAAAATGTCAAATGACTATAAAAACATCAATTTTGTTTCAATTTACTTCAAACGTGACACATATATGGAGGCGATTGATATGCTGACATGAGCACATGCGTATACATGATGACATCAGCTGGATCAACGCCAAAATAAGCTACAATATGTGCGAGGGGCGGGGCTTGTTGAGTTCTTTTACTGTCTGGATAGAGAACAAGCTATACATGGCTGTTCTTGTAACCAATGAAAATGCCCCTTTCACAGAGTGTATCTAGTGTATCTATTTTCCCCTTATGTTTGTATGTATACCATTCTAACCCAAATGTTCTCAGTCTTGAAATGTCACTCTTCTTTCCAACGACATCTGTTGTAACTGATTACAGATAATGGCAGCAGTCTGAAATATATCGGTCCACAACTCTTGGCAATTTACTCTCAATTAACATGCATCTGGCGAGGGCTGCACAATAAATCGCAAAAATATCATTATTGCGATAACAGAGTGTGCAGTATTCATATCACAAAGACGTGCAATAATTTATCTTATTTTATTTTTATTAACTTTCAGTTTTCCACACCATGGGGTACCAGAGTGGTTTTCTCCATCACTGTAACATGCTAGTTTTTCTAGCAAAAACCTGGAATAATGCTACTGCTGCTGGTTGAATGCAAGTTTCTAAATAATAATTAAAAATAATTTAAAAAAAAAATTCTAAATAAGTGAACAATAGCTGAACAAGAAATCTCGTACTATTATTGTTATCACAATGCTGTACATCCATTTCACATATCACAAGTTTTGCCAATATCGTGAGGCTCTGCCGTGTTCTCATTGGCTGACATTATATTACGCTGTGCTCCAAATTGGGTTTAAACTTGCGATATGGATGTACAGCATTGCAATAACAATATTGCGATACTACTCATTCATCTAAAAATAAATAAATAAATAAATAAATAAATTGAGCTCAGAAAAGTGTTCCTTAATGTTCAAATGAGTGAATTGTTTGTATGTGACTCAATTATTAAGAATTTCAGACCAAATACTGAACTACTATGATCGGTTCCACAATTGTGTCCGAACACCTGCTGATGCTGCTACCACAGACCTTCAGACACAAACACAGTCCAATATGTAGTCATTTTATTCACACAAAACAAAGTGTAAATGACATGGATGAATTTGATAAGAGGAAAAGTGCCAGAGTACCACCATGGAAGAGCTGGAACTAAACTATATTCCATTGGGTGTCTGGTTTGGGAAATACTGCAGAGAAAATTAAAATCTGTAAATACAAGTGTTCAGGCCTTAGACAAAGTTGTGCTCTGAAAATATTCACATCTCTTCAACATTAATAACATGTAAACCGTCATTCAACCAGCAACAGTAGCATTATTTCAGGTTTTTGATAGAAAAACTAGCATCTTAGAGTGACAGAAAAACTACTGTGGTCGCCCATGGTGTGGAAAACAGAAAGTTCATACAAATAAAATAAGATCAATTGTTGCACGTCTTTGACATGAATATTGCACACTCTGTTATCCCAATAACGATATTTTTGTGATATATTGTGCAGCCCTGTTGTAAAATGTAATGGCAATGAGGTTAAAAAATGTGGTTATAATGGAAATCAATGGGATATTTTTGTCCATTAGGATGAGGAGAGTGAGTATCTGACACTCCAGAAAAAATATTTATGACATCAAATCAGTTTTGTTGCAAATCTTTGACATATCCAAGGCTCTAATCACAACCAATGTTTCATCCACCTACTATTTATATATAATTTTATTTTATTTTTTTTTTTAAAGTACTTCATCATTAGGAATTCAAATGTAATTTCAACTGGCATTTAAAGGGGTTAAAATTCTGAAAACTGATTAATGTTCGCTAGTTTTGAGCCAGAGGGGGTTAAGATTTATGGGGGGGGAAAAAAAAGATAAAGACAACCAGAAATTTGAGGAGGGCATAAGGGTTGACATCATTGCAGTCAATAAACCATCACTTCTGTATGTTAAAATGCTGTAATGGCAAACTTTAGAAGAATCACAAAGTCCCTCATACTCTTGAAAAGATGTCCATGTACAAACTGGTCACGTGACTTTCCCCTTACCAGTGCAATGGTCAGAGTCTGGACAGGTTTTTATCATCCAGCAGCTGAATCAGTCCTGCATAAGCCTCTTCGTTTCTCTTGGTATCGTCCTCTACATACCAGACTTGTCCATGGGCCATAACTTCCTGACACTCTCCCTGTAAAAGACACTGACAGTTTACATCAAAGAGAAAAAATGGCGGACGTACTTCTGTTGTACTGAACCGGAAGAGAAAGCAGCGCGAGCCCAAGTCAATTAGTAGCGCCTGTGCGTAACTCCGCCCACTCCAGGGAATCACGTCTTTCGATAATGGATTGATGGATCTTTGAAAGGGAGCAGGTGTTGTGCTAAGGTACATATCCCCGCTCAGAATTGTTTCCCCTAGCCTTGGAAGCATACTTTTGACTTTTTGTGTCATATTTAGCTCATAATTATGGCTTTCTTCTCTCATAATTATTTCTATTTACCTCATTGGGACTTTTAGCTCATAATTATGGCTTTCGTATGTCACTATAATGACTATTTATGTAGTAATTTAATTGTTTTAATCTCATAATTTCAACTGTTTACATCCTAATTACTACTTTTAACCTTATTTAGACTTTTAGCTCAAAATTATGAATTTTTACCTCATAATTTCAACTATTTATGTCATTTTTACTTTTTACCACATAATTTCGACTTTTAGCTCATAATTTACACAATGTATCTCACAATTATGGCTTTATTATGTCATAATGATGACATTTTGCCTCATAATTATTTTTTAATATCATAATTTTAACTCTTTAGGTCATAATTACTTTTTTTTTTTTACCTTATTTTGACTTTTCGCTCAAAATTATGGCTTTTTAAAATCTCATAATTATGACTTTTTACCACATAATTTCAACTTTTGGCTCATGATTTAAACTATGTATCTCATAATTATGGCTTTATTATGTCATTATGATGACTTTTTGCCTTATAATTAAAATGTTTTAATCTCATAATTTCAACTCTTTATGTCATAATTACTACTTTTTACTCTATTATGACTTTTCACTCAAAATTATGGCTTTCTTATCTCAAAATGATTACTTTTTACATCATAATTTCAACTATTTATCTCATAATTCCGACTTTTTACCACATAATTTCGACTTTTAGCTCATAATTTAAACTATGTTTCTAATCATCATGGCTTTATTATGTCATTATGGCTTTTTGCCTCATAATTCATTCTTTTAATCTCATAATTTCAACTTTTTTTGTCATAATTATGACTCACCATATATTTCTTTTCAGTGCACTGAAACAAAATCCCCATGGTAACTCATAATTGTGAGATTAAGTCAAAATTATGCACCTCTGGCCAGGGAAAACAATTATGAGCGTGGATACGTACCCGGAGCCGTGAATAGGATGGAATTGGACAGAATAACTCACAATATTTTCTCACCAAACAATGATTAGCTCATACTAGAGTAAGATTTGTATGCACTTTACAAATACAAGCCGCTTTAGGAGCAGATAAGACTGACTTGGAAAAACCCCTTTCCTGGTGTAACTTGTCATTGTTACCACTGGATGGCGCTGCAAATTAACACTTAAACAAGTGCATAAAATTTAGCTATTGGTCATGAGGGCTTTTTAACTCAAAATTTCTTTGTACATATATGCATTTAATTAAAATATATATTTGTATATGTATGTGAGAGTTGATATAGCCAGACAGATACTATATCATCATTGAACATGGTTTTTATATGTTTAACTGTTTTGCATCAGGGCTTAGCTTCTATATATTTTTTTTTTTTTTCAATTTAGAGGATGATTATGTCCCAGCTCCATGTGACTCCAAACAGTGCAACATTAATTTATATGCACTAATGGGGTATCACTCATTGAAAAAAATGTAATTTATAAGCTTATAAGCAGCACTATTGTAGATAGAAGCACTGTATTGTATCTTTAAACTCATAACAGTGTTTAATCCACTTCATATTTAACCTTCTGAGACCCAGGAAAGTTGGCTTTTTTTCCCTTTTTTTTTTTTTTTTTTACATTAAATTACTGTCTTGATTGGAAATAGCATAATGCAACATTTCTTTAAATGGAAAGTTCTTTGCAGTGGACTTTTTCCCCCTCATTTTGAAACTGTACTTACTCTATTCTTCCAGTAAGTTAATTTACATGTAGTCTGATTCTTAATAATGGGTCAGTTCTGCAGGGAATCTCCTGAAACCCATTTCCCGTAAGTGATTTCACTGGTATCTGGTCACACTAATGTAATACATCAATGAAACACAAATACTTTCATTAATTAAGAACATTGTTTATTCAACAGTGTGTCTTCCGTAATAAATAAATGCACAGATCATTCATTTCAACAATAAAATTGAGGGAAAGTAGTTTTTAATATAAATGTCCAAGTGGAGGATTGATATTGCCATGATGGGTAAACAGCACTGACCAGATAGAGACAGCAGAGACAGATGGACTAACACAGAGACAGACAGACAGACAGAGACAGGTACAGACCGTACACGTGTGTACAAAGTATTGCGTTTATCACTGATTGGCTCTCCTCTCTGTCTCTCTCTCTCTTTGTTTCTCTCTGTGGACAGAATGTCTTTATGTGATGTCTAGTCAGTCTATCATTACCATGATGTGCAAATCAATCATAAATTATAAATACAGTATTGCATCACTTCAAAGTGCTACAGAGAGGTGCCGACAATCTTCAAAAACAGACAAAGGTTAGTTTTTGTTGTAACCTTGAGCATGTGAGTGTACGACTGTGTGTGTCTGTGTGCGTACATGAGGACTTGGGTATAAAAGCCTGGACTTTGTGCCTTTGGAAGTCTAGTACAGAGTATATCCAGTCTGAGCAGAAGCATCTTAGTACAAATACTGTACTGGACTGACATGGAACTTCCTAAAAGAATAATGATGTTGTTTTTCCTACATGGATTATAAGTTCAGTATTGCATTAGTTCAAAGTGCTACGGAAAGAGAGGTGGACAAGTGCCAAAAACCGTGAAGGGTTATATGGCTGATGTGTTTGTGTTTACAAGAGTGAATGTGTTGTAAATATTATGGATGACTTCCTCTTACTGAATTGTGGGCAGTTCAGCCTGCTTCTCATGTCATCTTTGGGTATGATGTAGTATATTCTGTCACCTCTGTAGCTGCTGCTCGATCGTGTTCTAAGCCTCTAAACCTGTACAGTTTTAAGTCTGTAAAAGTTCCTATTTGTCCATTTCATCTGTTCATTCTTAGTTGTTTTCAAAGTTCAACTGGACTGGTTTTGTTCTTAAAAGCAGAATTATAAAGTTATAAGGGGAGGGGTCTGTGTAAGGTAACCTGCAAATAGAACCGATGAAGACAAAACATTCTGAAGAACAAAATCAGTCCAGTCCAACATCAAAAATAACTAAAGATGTATTTCTGAGGGGCAGATCCATTGTAAGTCTGGCCTGATATGAACTGTAAAAGGTATATTTTAAGATAAGGTAAATCCATGTGATACCTTTAAGAACAAGGCACAAACGTTACACATTTAGAGCTTGACTGTTTCCCAAAGAATTCTGTTAGATTTAATTAATCCTATGGGCAGACGCTTCCTTAAAAAAGTGAAGTATATTTTGGAAAATGCTCAAGAATAGACTGCATGGTGTCAAATACAGAACCACCAGTGTGATCCTTTATGTCTCAAGGGCGAGTGCGCAATGATCATAAAGGAAATCTCAACCAAAATTCCCACCCAAATGGCATTTTTCTGTTACATAAGAGGTTGTACCTGGGGCCCATAGAAGGGTTTCCTAGTCCATTTGCTGGGGCTTTGGCCTGTATTTGGCGTCTTATATTATTTATTTAGTCTCCCTTCAGGGATGAGAAGGGGGCGGATGGAGTGAAGATGAGAGGGAAGAGATGAGAGGAGGTAAAGAGGTGAAGAGGGGAGAAATATAAAAGGATGAAAAGGAGATGAGAGAGGAGATGGAAGGTGTGGGGGTGTGGGGGGGCAGGGAGAGGAAGAGGATGAATGAAAGACAGGAAGCTCCGGTCAGATCGCCAACACAGCACCTGTCACTGAAGAGGCTCCTGCTTTCTATCACCATCTCCTCCCCTCTTTTTCCATCCATCTCTTTTGTCTGGCAACAGGAGGACACCCAAAGGGGAAAGAGTGGGTGCTTAAAATTCCTCCTTCCTTCCTGTGTCCATCTCCTCTCCTAAAGACCTGTCGTCTCCATAGCAACAGACCCTGTCTTCATACTGAGCTTATTCAGTTGGTAGTCATGAATGTGTGTGTGTATGTGTGTGTGTGTGTGTTAAGCAGATAGAGAGAAAAAGAGAAAAAAAAAAAAAAAATCATGCCTCTCTATGTCAGTGTTTGTGTGTCAGTGTGCCTCTGTGCATGTTGTTCAAGGATGAGGGCGGATCTTCCGTAAACGTCAGTCGAACACTCCATCCAAACTAAAAGCCAGTACATTTTTGGTCAGTTTGAATAAATCTCATTTAAAATGGAAGGAGCGTCGGCTGGTTTATGAACTTTAAAAGTCATTTCAGTCTGCTTTAGAGTTGTGTATCAGGCACCATGACGCTTCTCTAGGACTGACAGCTCCTCCAGCCAACCACAGCCTGGTCTGTGCTCAGTTTTGTCTATTCAGGGGCGGCCAGGTTGGCTGTCCATCAGCAGCCAGGTGAGGTTGTAATTGGGCTGTGGTGCAGGTAGGCAGGGTTAACCACGGAAACCGGGAAGTTAAAAATAAACGGCGAGGTCGGAGTGGCCGTCGTTGAGGTGGTGGATGCTGATGACTTGGGTCCGAGCAGAGGGCTCGCCGTGGCGGCTGCTTCAGCGGCGCACGAAGTGGCAAGTAGCTGAGACTCAAACTGCAGCAGCTGGCCCATGAAGCTGAAGTTGGGGGAAATGATGCTTCGGCGTCTGCGTACAAACTCGAAGGCTTCATCCAGACGCACCCGTTTCCTCTTCATCAGGTAGGCAAGGCAGATGGTGGCGGAGCGGGAGATGCCTGCCTGGCAGTGGACCAGTACCCGTCCACTAGAGTCCCGTACTGAGTCTGAGGAGAGAGGGGTCAGAGGTCAAAAGTGTCCATGAACACACACTGATTTCTATCCTTTATTTTGTTTTTCATTTCTTACAATAACATTGTGTCAACTTTAATATCTATATTATAAAAGGGAAGTGGACTCTGTGTGTGTCTTTGTCATCACACAAACAGATGTGACTGCTGCAGTTTGGCATAGTCATGTAACTGTGGTCAAGGAAGAGACAAAAACCGCAAGTTAATCGGAACAGTATTTTGGAAGATATTAATCATTTTGGAATATAGTAGCCTTACAATAGCCTTGCCCAGAACCATAGAATTGAAGTGGGTTACCTAGCAGCAGGTAAACAATAGGACCACGTTGCCATGGTGTCAAATGTCATGTGCAGAAACAGACATGCCAGCTGAGAGGTTATTCAACTGAAAATGCCAGTGGAATTTAAAGTAAAGGAAAGGAATGAACTGTATCAGAGGGGAGTTTATTATCGACCACATTTCGAGCCTGTGGTTTCCCACAGGTCACTGCACTAGTTAGCTTTTATGTGCACTGGGATAGGATTTTGTATTATGTGTATTACGCTATTAATTGGGTCTCATTTACTATCTTATATATTATAAGTTCATCTTGATTTGACTTTATAAATGAGTTTTTTTTCCATCTTGTGTGACATGGACGATTGCATTTTAACCATTTATATATTTATTTCATGCAAAGTAACTGGTGACGGTGCATGTAATTTTATTTTTTGTATAACCCTAGCCCTAATACTTGACCTATATGACTTGCACATTAATAAAATTTCTTATTATTGCAAAATCTTTTTTTTCCCTAAGACTAAAGACAAAGAATAGGAAATATTGGCATTTTTCATGAACCCTATGAAGACAATTGTTCAACTAACTTGGAATAAAATAAGAACTACTGCACACACACTATCAAACAACTGAAATGATATGAATGCAGCCGTCTACAGTCTAAAGGTTTCTAGCTACACACCATGTGACTTCTGCTCATAAGGTCTCATTCTATTTCTCAAACACAACAGATGTATAGTCTTTGCCTCAAATCGTTTCATTTCCTCTCCTTCTCACTCTCAGTCCTTCCCTTCCTCTCTCAGTCAAACCAGTATCAAACCTCAGAGCGAGAAAACAGCAAATCACATTTAACCGAAGAACACAAGTGCAAAAAATTTGAGTCATCAGCCTCTCTGTTTCACACTTCCTCTCTTGTCCTGTTTGTGTTCCTTTCTCTGTCAGTACGCTTCGATGCATGCCATTGCTTCATTACTGCGAATAACCAGATTTAGGCAATAGTTTGATTTAAGCATTTACAGTAACTCAATTTCCTCCACAACCTCAGTTGACATGATTAGTTTTATAGTCATGTTAATGCGCTGGAGCATGTGTGGTGGCCAGCAGGGAATTAAAATGACAAAATAAGATACGTTTACGGAGGAACTTCAGTTTCTGCTATTTCCAGCCATCCTGTTGGATTTATGGTACAAGCATGCATTATCTGCCCTGATTAAAGGCCTTCTGCTCTTGTTCCGCATTCCCCTTAATGCTCAGATTCTTAATTTCCCCCCCTGCCTCACTCCGCTCTTCAGATGCCTGTTTATTTTTTTGTTCGCATCCTCTCTCTAACACACAGACAGATTTCAGGTAACTCCACCACAGCGTCTGTTCACCCAGTAACAGTGGATGAGTCAGACTCTGGTCCCACAGCAGCTAACTATGACGCATACCAGCACCTACACACACACACACACACACACACACACACACACACGCACATACACACACCAAGCATGAAAACCACACACATAATGTCGACACATGACACAGATATGCAAATTACATCCGCAGCTCACACTTTTCTATATTTTATCCAAAAATCCCAAACAATTTCTGTGATATTTTGTATTTGTTTATTTGCCTTTTTTCCCCCTCTATCGGTACTTTCTTTGACTGTTTACACCATTTTGTTCTGTCATGGATTACTCTGATTACCGCTGAGATGTGTAAATAATCCACAACAAAATACACCAGCTCATTCATATGAGGAAATGTCTGATTAGTCATCCTGTGTCTGCACTACATGTACAGTGTAGTGAGGATATTAAAGCTAGTCCATTTGCTGTTCTGAGGATTTTATTTTTTTTTCTGCGAAAAGCTCGTCATCCCAAGAAGTGCTTTATTTTTCATTTCTCTTTGCTGTGAGAGAAATAGAAAATATAAGACTGGAACAATAGAAAATCCAAAGGGAGAAAGAAACGGGCAGTGTTTGATTTGAAATGACAGAACAACAATTGTGATATTTTGCAGCTTTTTCGATCAATGTGTTTGGGAGTTGGCGCTTTTACTTGGACAAAACTGTTCCCAGGTGTCATTTTGGGATATTTTACACACACATATTGTTGTCAGTGACATGATTCACTACGTCTCTACTTCATGACTTAAAGACATTTTACAGTAAATTCTATCTCCTGCTCAAAGTGGTTGTTTACTGAGATTATAAAGCTAAAAAGAGTGGACAGCATTCATCCAACCTACAAATGATCTGACCTATAAATGAACCGTTTGTATGGAACACATGTGGTATAGCCTGAAGGACGCTCCTGCAGCAGTAATCCACCATGACCACATATTTATATAGCTGAGAACTTCCATTACTCACTGACCTATGAACTCGATAGCCTCCAGGAACCAGCAGCTTATGTCTTCTTTGTGGTTGTCTTGCACAGGGATACATTTGTACTGGTACGTGCCCTCGAAGTGGTTAGGACAGTCGGCCGACACGTTGAGCAAGGCGGAGATTCCTATAGCGTCCAAAACCTCTTTTTTTGAGGCGTGGAGGGCGCTGCCAAGGTAGAGGAAGGGGAGGATCTCGACGGGACCGCCCTGGACAAATGACAGATGGAAGGAAGATGATTAATTTAGAAGCTTTTTTATTATTGAACAGCCAAGAGGAGGATAGATGAAGAAGGGTCACATCAAGAGAATTAACACATTCCCATATTTAAATGTGACTCACAAAGACTCTTTTGAGGTCATTTATACATAATATTAACAAATATATGTACATATATCTATTGAAATCACACATTGGATGTAGTATTTCTATATGCAGCACATATTTACTTTTCTTAGTATAGTGTGTACAGATGTGTCTCCTTGGAGGTAGCTGCAATTATTACAAAAATAATAATTTCCTTTTGAGATTCATAAGTGTCTATTCCTCTATTCTATTGGAAAATGTTGATTCATATAGTCAGTTAATGGCTATACTGTCTTCCTTTTTTCAATCTATCCATCATTCATAAGTCACTCATTCATTCACTCGTTCATCATCCACTTATCTGTCCATTCGCATTTATTCATTTAGTCACTCTTGTGTTGGCAAACATTTACGCTTTAAGAGCCCAATTAAATAAAACGTCCTTAAATGAATTATAGCTTACATAATAAAACAAAGATTTGACTGTGTCAGTTTGTGGCAGAGTTTCAGCATGACCTCACCTAAATATTTCGTTAATTTCTCTAGTGAGACTTATCAGTGGGTAGGAGTAGCTTCCCATCTGTATCATTAATGCATGATCACTCACTTTTAATATTTCTAGGAAAGAATGTAGAATGCAAGGATAATAACAGCTGTCTTCTCATCACATCAGTGAGAGCAGATTTCTCCATTTTCTCATTTATTCTTGATGTAAACTTGTATTCTGTGACCCACTTTATCAACACAACAGCTTGTTCTGAGAAAAATGTACTCTACAGTAATATATCCTCAGATAGTCAGTTTTATTTGGCTGTGGTGCAAATTGTAATGTCCTGCCACGATGTGTACATAAGATGCACACATTGTAAGAAACAATTACTTTGAACAGAAAAGAAATTCCTGATGACACATTAAATTTATCTATACATTGTTTATTGTTCATGGTAGCAGAGATATATTTGTGGCATAAAAGTGAGCATAAAATCTGTATGTGTACATCCATTATATAAGTCTTTGCAGGCCATAAACCTCAGTCCATGCATTAACACTGCATGGATTAGATGACTTATATTACTTATAAGTCCTCTTATTATATTATATTATATTATATTATATGCCCCTTTCAGTGGGTCAGAGGGGTCAGCTGGGTAGCGGTCTATACCGGTAGTGAGGCTTATTGATGGGGGCTGTGTCTGTTTATGTCATTGCCACTGACGAGAGCGGTACTGACACAGCGTCAGGAAATGATCAATACTGCTAAGAGATGTAATGTGAGGAGGGGGTGGAGGTTGGAGCAGGAGAGAAAGGCAAACAACACCAGAGATCCCTGCTATTTCACCCACTCCAACAACAGGAAGTTGCAGCATTTTTTTCAAATAACAGCTATTTGTTGCACATAAATCCACCTGACAGTGTGGCCATGATAATCAAGCATTTTTCTTAGAAAACATACAGAGGCTGGATTGTCTGTGTATCTCTCCTTCTGCGTTCCAGGGGAATTAAACCCAAACCACATGTGACTGTGAGCGTTGCATAAAATCAGCAGGCTCCAACTGCAGATCACCAAGCAACAAAACAAGGTCATCCAGTCCACAGGAAGTCACGCAGCACTGGACAAATGCTGATTGAACTATGACCTCCAGGGAAACCGGAAAAACCACTTTGGACAAAATGGTGCACATTTAAAGATATAACAATCCTCCAACATTGTCTATTGACAGAGGAAACCAGTTGTGCTGGTCTAAATCCATAGACTAGGTACGATTATGTGAGAGAGTAAACAGCTTTTCCTTTGCCATTGAGCAAGGCCAATAACCTCAGGTGGTTACTGTGTTTGACTCTAACAGCTCTACTGTTAGTGTGAGGACATTAAGGCATCATTCAGGTCAGAGACAACAATAAAACAGTTGGTTAAAATATATTTTATTTTTAGGATAAATTATGTTTAAATATATAATATTAAAAGTTTTCTGGTAAGTCATTAGAGGAATTATTTACCATTATACATAATTATATATAATGACATTGCAAAAATTTAGGCTGATACTGATATTGCGATGTGTTGTGATGTTAGAGTTTGATTTTAACTGAAATTAAAAAAATAAAACTTAAATCAATACATATGTAGGCCAGGGCTTCTCTGTAGCCCTCTTCCTTTAAACTGGTATGATGTGACACATATTGCCTTTTCTAAAAGAATTGCAATTATTGGAATTATTCTAACATGTATAATGATTAATTGCTCTGGAATATGTGCATTAGTTTAAGGTTAAAAGTATTACTATGACTTTGGATTCTCTAAATGTGGGTGAAATGTGAACGTATATGCTGTCGTACACGATCTGCTGGGTTTTACCTGATCATGGTGTGGCGTTCCACAAGACGAGCAGGCAGAGTCCACACTGGACTGGCTGGTGAGGGCCGGTAAGGATTTGGTTTTCAAACAAAACTCTGGATACTCTGAGAAAAACCTGTCGTATCCACCTGAATAAGAAAAGATTAGAACCACATTTAGCTTATGATTACATTTGACGTAGTGTTTTTCTTCACATCACATCATGGTGAAACAGAATATACAGGCACACCAGAGTAGACACAGAGGCCTTTTGCGTTTGGTGCATATAGAACAAGAAACGTGGCAGGATACATTATCATCATAGGCACATTGCACCAGGATTTTCTCCTCTACATCCAGTTACCGAGTGAAAGTCTGTAAAAGTGAACCCTGACCTCTCTGTTCTATATTTTCTGCCACGGATTTGCAACTATTTCATCATCCCTTTGTTACCTTCCATAAATAGAGGTTAACTGCTGATCTCTGCAAATCAGATTTTCTGGTAGATGTTTTCATTTAAGCTACACACATACACTCCTGTGCTTTAAGGCGTCTGCGTCATTAGGATGCATAAAAAAAAAAAAGAATGCGCCACAGCTTGCAGCTTGTAGCAGCTTTGGATTTCAGATTTCCTGCCGTCTAAATATAGTCTGGTGGGTAAGTAGACTCTTGATTTTAGAATTTACAGCGTCCCCATCACTGATTTACTCGAAGCAGACCATTTCTGAGATGATCATGTGTGTCCTGTAAGTCCCTCCGGTTTGATGTGGCTTCTACGCATCAGCATTACCTCATTCACTCAGCACACAGCCATTGGTCTGTGTGTGAATGTGTGTAATGTGTGACTGAGTATGTGTGTATTGTAGAAAACATTACACCAGTGCTTAAAAATAGAGCAGACAGTAGGCAAGCTACCTCAGTGTCTGGTTTATAAGCAAAGAAACCTTTAGAAAAATATTTTGTATTTTTTATGGAGGCAAAATAATGATGATTAGGAGAGTAAAGAAATCAAGCATTCTATACAAACAGGTGGTATATAGATTTCAACAACACTATTAATGCCATTTGGGGTGTATTTTAATCTCATTGTCATGTTTTTAATTTGTGGTTGTCCCCTTAACATTAAACAAACAAATGAATATGAGCTCATTAACATCATAAAAACTGTAATCTAAGAGATAAAACTCAGTGGTGCACACAAATGTTCATTTGAGGCCCATTTATCCGTTGTTTTTAAACTTAACATTCAGTTCTGTCTCATTTGACCCATAAACAGTACATACATACTTGAGCATTATAGTGTCAGTGGTGGTATAACCTGCCGTTTATGCACATATTGTCATCATTACTTGTTGGATCTGACCTATATTAAGTGTGGATGTACTACTGAGGTCCACGTTTACCTTTGAGCAGGTATATGTGTGCGTCAGAGGAGTCCCTGCACAGTGCGTTGAGCACCACAGTCACGATGCTGTCCTCCTTCACCGTCTCCAAATCCGGCGTCCTCTCATCGTACAGCACCACGGCAGAGTACATCCCGGACCGGAGGCGACCCCGGACCTCATCGTCCCCGGCCAGGATCTGTTCCAGTCTCAGCACGGAGCCCTTGGCCCTACGGCGCACGATGGTGTTGCAGCGGGCGTTGACGGCTCCGCGGATGTGTCCCGCGCTGAAGGCGAGGAAAGAGCGGCAGTCCAGAAGCAGGCACTTGGTGCTGTCCTCCTTCAGGAGCCGCTTCAGCACCGAACAGTCCATCTCGCACAGATCCTCCATTGCACGTTGTTTCAGGCTGCGTGTGTGCGCTTCGCTAATATCTTCTATGCGTTTCCCTCTCTCTGTCTCTCTCTCTCTCTGTCTGTCTCTCTCTCTCGGTCTCCCCACCACCCTCCAAACGCGGGGAAGGCGCACGGATCCTGCGGTGGATTCCCTTTGTGCCTCTCCTATCCGCGCATCTTGTTTCCCGCAGAGCGCATTGTAACCGCACTACTTCTACGCACAGTCCGGTCACCTCTTTCTTTCTTCCTCCCCTCTCTCTTTCTCTCTCTCTCTCTCCCTCTCTCCGTGTTTCTGCTCCAGATTGTTTCTCTTTTTCCCTTTTTTATGAATGGGTGCATCGCGTCACGGCGGAGGTGACGTCAACCTACAGGAACCAATCACGGAGCGTCCAGTTTCCCCGTCCCCTTTCCTCCTCTGCCGTTCATTCATAAAAAAAACGCAAACATCAATGAAACGAGAAGCGATAGGGATCGAGATTGGACTCCGTGAGGCGTAGACTGGGGTTTGGCACATGAGATGCTTTAATTCACGCCCATATTTCAATGATAAATAGTTTTTTAATCCCATTTGATCGGCCGAGTGTGAAATGAAACCGTAGGCCAGTTTGGGTAAATTCCAGTTCCATTTCAGTGTGCAAGATTAAAACCACTAACTACATGTCTACTTGGCATGAAGCCTCGACCTGATAAATAAATACCAGCTTTGCAGCCTTTTGGTAAGGGAAAGTTTAGCTTTAGCTTTGACGTTTCTAGGATCATTTAATGGTAGTAATGCTCCCTGTAATTATATGACCTGCAGCTTTCAGTTTTAGGTCTAAATCAAACAACTCCCAAATGTTATCTGCAATCCTATGGCGCTTATATCTTCTTTTTTTTGTGTTTTCTTTTGTGTTGTTTTGATATTGGGTTTTGTCCACTCAATAAATTCAGCTTTAACCTTGATGAGTTTGTGAAAAGTACATGCTTAATATTGGTGTTTATCACAAAATGTTTACATTATATTGTATCCTTTTCATTTATTCACTTAAACCCCCCAATTTCCCTGTAGATAATTTCTGGTGTGATGTGCTGTCAGACTCCAGGTGGGTGTGCTTACGTATGTGTGCAAGTATACGTGCATTTAAGATCGTGTGTGTACGTCTGAGCATGCATCTGCGCGTGGGTGTGTAATCCTACAAGCGGAAACACAATTTGCATCTTCTATCACACAGCCTTAGCTGAGCGAGTTCAGGTATTTGCATGTTGATCTTATTTCCATGGTTACGAGAAGAAAGATAGAGCAGCACAGGAGAAAAAAAAAACACAGACATACTGACACAGACATACTGACTGAGAAAGAAGGCAAACACAGCAGCTGAAAGACACAGGCACAGAAACAGATGAATCACCTTAAAATGATCTGTCATCCTTAGATGGCATCCTCAGGTTTTTGAGGTTTGAGTTTTTGTAGTGGCATGCATTCAAATATTTCACATATATTTAATAGTATATAATATAGTTAATCACTAAATGCATCTATCATGACTAAAATACAGTAGGATGTGACATAAGGTTATTTGTATGAATGGATGGTCATATATTCTGCCTGTACACCCAGAAGGATGGGATGGCTCTAAACTTTCAGCACCATTAGTGATACAGACACCTTGGCTTTTATACCATGGTACGAGAAATTAACAAAATTACAGCCTTTGGTTTTATTTTTCAGCTTCTAGGCATTTACATACACTAAAAATGTCACCACATAGCAAAGATGAACCCTTTTTTTCCATATTGTAGTGTCTATTTCAACAGTTAAGATTCATGTTGGTGGCCATCAAAGCAGATTACAACATAAAAATAAATCTATTTGCTCTGATGTTGATGTTTTGTCTTAATATAATATGACTAAAAATAAATGAAAACTACAGTATGCATGTGTGCTGCATGTACTGACGCTGATCGGATTTAATCTTAAGGTACTGAAATGTATTAAACGACAGTATTTTTTAAAGTCAGTGTCTGAGTAAAGCAGTCGGAGCTATAAAACTTTACTACCCAGCTGTCTGATGTGCAACAACAAATAAATTTAAAAAAAGCAGAAATGGGGTGCTTAAGTCTAATCTTCTTGTTTTATATGCATCACTTGAGTCTTGTGTTCACAACATGTGCAGGTGAAGTGCAGCTGACAGCAGCACTGCAGCAAAAAATAAATCATAAATGACAGGACCTTGAACAGCACAGACAGAGAGGTGAGAGAAGGTTAGACAGAAGATGGAAGGCAAGCCGGTGACAGACAGAGAAGGGAAGGAAGACTGGATGAGAAAAGACAGAGAGGACGAAAGAGGAGGGAGGAGATGAGGAGAAAAAGAACAGATGAGTCGTGAAGAGCAAAACTGATTACTTGTGTTGGTTTGTTGCCTTTAAAGTCTAACGTTAACACAGATACACATGCCATGCTGTATTACTACCAACCCTAAACAATGCTACTTGGGGGCCGGATAGGGCTGCTACCGTAGCAACAAGGGAGAGGTGTGAGAAGGCGGAGACAGCAGGCGGGGAGCTGCGAGGGGATTGGCTGCAAACTGACTTCATGCTGATGTCATGCCTTTCCATCATCCCTCCCTCCTTCTGCTCTGCCCTGTCAATCCATTCATCCCCCCACATCCCTCGCCTTCATGCCATCACCCGTCAATAGAGAGGGAGTGAAACAGCAGAGAGAGAGCGATATTTAGCATCTGAGCTTTGCATACGTCAGTGCTGGTAAATATCTCTCTTACTCGGCCTCTTTTTTCCTCTCTCTCCTGTCTGTTCGTCCCATTTTTTTTTTTTTTTTATCTCATATGTTGTACGATTCATCTGGTTTAAATGCAGCCCGGGCAAAACCTGTTGTACTGCGTTTACAGTTTTAAAACATAAGGATTCAGAAAATTAGAAACAAGATAAGCCAATTCTCTGCAGTTTATAGTTTGCAATAATTCACTCTTTCATGCACAGTGGTCACTCCAGTGGACAGATGTTCAAAGGTGTTCTCTTGCATATTTATGGATTTTATTGTTTTAGTTCCATATCAGCCAACACAGTGGAGGCTTATGCATCATCCCAAACACTGTAA
>JAQQZY010000005.1:5913678-5926681 GCA_030068375.1 Ostorhinchus rueppellii
TTCAAGTTTTAGCAGAAGAGCGTTGTCGAAGAGTTTCCAGACCCCTGTGTGTGCTCACGAAGTTGACGAAGTTGAGCAGAAACACACGAGGGGTCTGCACATTCGCCAGGCTATATGTTTTCCACATTTGTCACAAGATATGGGGAAATTAACAATAGAGATGAAAATGTTTGGAGGTTTTTTGGCTGCAAACGTATTCATTTCTGTTCTAAAGGGAGTTGAAACCACCCTTACCTCTGTCTGTCTTGTATTTTTTCATATAACTTGAATCTGAATGATGCCCCTCCCCCTTGAGGTCACCTGTGGATCCTAATGCTGCGTTCCACCCCAGTTCAGAGCATTCCAGTTTCATTGTTGCTGTTCATGGTCGGATAAAAGATGGCTGTGTCCACCAAAGTAATTCTCGCCCTGGCTTTGTCAGAATTCAAGGAACTTTTAAATAAATATGTAATGCAATGTGTTTTTTGGTCGCCTCCATTCAGATGAGAAAACATTTTATTTACAAATCAAAGCGTCTCTTCCCAAAACAATGGCTTAGTGATCACAAACAGGTCGATTAAATAAATGTGTGAACGTTTACAGGAATACAAGTTCAATTTGAATGACAGTGGAAGTGAACGCTGCTCACTTTTTTCCACACATCAGAATTTTGAATTTTACTTCAGTTTGAGTATTTCGTTTGCAGTACTAGGCAGGAAAGGGCTGACAGGTTAGCATTTTGTTAGTAGGGTCACTGTAATAGTTCAAACGTGCCACATACAAAACACTTTTAATGCATTTCTAACTTTAGCAGTGCTTCTCCATATATCCAGAACAGTACTTATGCGTATCTTACCCAGGTAATGTATCAAATAAGTTAAAAGTGTAAGTAAAATGAATAACTCAGGAGGTTCCCGCAGGGCGCCGTCATGATGGGAATATCTTATGGCCCTTTTCCACTGCACCTTATCGTAACGGCTCTACTCAGCACGGTTCGACTCTACCCCAATAGGGCCCTTTTCCACAGGGGGTTGGACCTGGAACGATTTTTCATACCTGTTTCAGAGGTGGGTCTAGCCGGGCCGAGCTGGCACTAAAACGTCACGTGAACAGTGCTGTCCACCGATTCGTCAGAGGAAATGTTGTCATATGTGCGACAAAGCTTGGGGATCTAAAATAATCACCCGCCAGACAGACCTGCATCTGTTTAGGTGTTTTCAGTAACAATAAACTACAGCACAAACTACAGCAGCAGTACCGCATCCACTGCCTCCATCGTTGTTGTTTACTTTACTGGCCGCGGCGTGACACTTTATTAGTTACCTGAAAACAACGGCACAGCTGTGTCCACTTCGCCAACTCCACCCACTTCAACTAGTCCCTACTAGTAACGGCTGGCAGTGGAAACACAAGCGTGCCGGTCCGACAATTGGGTAGAGTCGTGTCGAGCCGAAGCGTACCGAGTAGAGCCGAGTAGGGTTCACAGTGGAAAAGCGCCATTATACGCCACCGGTCAGGGTACTCTATGAAGTTGGACCCTTCTACCCTAGAAGTTGGAAATCCGAGGTCAATCTGACGGGGGGGGCACCACAGCTGGACCCGCCCACCCTGATGCTGAAGCACAGTAACATGCTTTTGACATTGAGTTTTTGATATCTCATCCATTTCATTTCCACTCAACAAGCTGCCATTCAACCAATTAGAGCTGTGAGCACCAAAGCGTGAAGCCTGTCATACTGTTAGAGGAACCGCTGTGGAGGTGGGCAGCACAGGGGCAACTTTAATCACCTGTGGACAACTTTACACCTCTGCAGCCTCACTATCCACAGGCACACATCTCTAAGCTTCTACTTTTTATATTAATCTGTATTTTAGCACTATGATACTATATATTCTCACTCTATACTTAAATATCTGTGATTAGATTTACTTTAATGAACTGGTCAAGTCCACGTTTTAGATAATGTACATCAGGGCTGTCAAACTCATTTTAGTTCAGGGGCCACATGCAGCCTAATATGGTATAAAGTGGGCCGGACCAGGAAAATAATAGAAATAATAGGATAACTTTTGAGTGAAAAAATTAAAATTCCATAATGAAAATGTTTACATCTGTGAATTTTACTCAAACATAATATGAAGATGAACAACCTGAAAATTCTTAGGTAAAATTAGTGCAATGTTAACAATATTACACCTTAGTTTATCATTTATACACATGCATCACAACTTAGAGATCCCTGAGGATCTACAAATACACAAAACATTAAATAACAGGCAGAATATTATTAAAATTCCACATATTTCTATTAAGAGATTTCAGGTTATTCACATTTCTTTTGTAAAAGGCTAGTCTGTAAATGTAAACATTTTTGTTGAATTTTCCCTCTTTTTTTTTTTTTTTTTTTTTTACATTAAAACAGAGGGAAACAATTTAGCAGTTTTCATTATTTATAGGTTATTCTGATTTATTTTACTGGTCTGATCCACTTTAGATTAAATTGACCTAAAATGATTTAAACAGCTTTAATTGTTCATATCTCCAGTGTAATTTTTGCATTTCACAAATTCATCCCAGGGGTCAGACTGAACCCTTTGGCGGGCTGGAATTGGCCTGCGGGCCACATGTTTGACACCTGTGATCTAATATGCAGATATGTGATTTCTCTCGGTCATATCTCATCCATTTTCATCCAAGAACTCCCATGATCCTACATTACTTTATGACATCATCAAGCTGTGTATTTTATTCTGGTTTTGGTTGAGAGACTCCCATAATGTACATTCAAATATGATATTCAACAATGACAGTGAAACAACCTTTTAGCTTCAATTTGACAATAAATGAATGACTAAGTGATCAAAATGAAAACAAACATAACAGGAAGATGCGCTCAAGTATGACTCTGAAATTATGAGCATATTTACAGAAGTTTCATTGACTGTAGACACAAACATTGTCTGTTGTGAATCTCTTCTCCACAAACACACGACCGTGGGCTCATCAGTGCAGCGAACACACAACGGGCTGCTGCTTATTCCACTGTTTGTCTGTGCTCAGACAGGCAGGAAGGAAAAGCCATTAGTCACTGAGGTGCCATCAAGCACTGTTTAATTGTCTCATTTATCTTCTCTTTGCTGCTGAACTCTGCTTCGACTCAGTGGAGAGCCCTGAGGAGCAGAACAGCCCAGCAACTATAAGTATATAATCATTTGTTGCAATAAACCATACGATATCATCTGACAGAAGCTGAGAAGTGGTCACCCAGCTGCTGCTTTTGGACTTACACACAGTTTTAAGTGCATCGCCTTCAGTATTAAGTGTCATACTCGGTCACCAGAATAAAACAGTACGAATTGTGCCTTTCAGTACCCCATGGATAGGTCTAATCTCAGTGTCAAAAATGTTGTAATCATATTATATTATATTACATATCACAATAACTAGTCTTAGCGTCATTGAAGGATCTGTAACATTTTGCCTTTCCTCAATAAATAAATGTTGTTGGGGTGGAGGGCAGAAAAGCTAAGTATATTGCAGAAATAAACATGTCACAGCCTACAATTAGTTTCCATCATGAAAACTGTTCATGGGGTGAATTTGGATGTAACTCACCCGTATAGATTATCAAAATATAAAGTGGAGGCTGTAATTGGTCTGTGCTGTTAGTGTCTTCCATGCTGTGTGGGCTTTATTAGCATTAGCGTTGTCTTATTATTAGTATTACTGTTGTCACCATTAACAATAATTACAATAATAATGTGTATATGTATGCATATGAAGGAATTAATGTTTTATTTTGGACATAAAAAAGCACAAAATACCACAAACGCCCAAAACAAATTAACTATATAAAACAACCAAAAGCAAATAAATAAAAAGGCAATGACTACTGCCACAGTGCTATAGGAAAAATCAGTTTGTCTATTGCCACAGAGCCAATCAAATGACCTGAATTCTGCACTGTGGCTGATGGATATTCATCAAAAACCCGGGAAAATTCCTCATGAGGCAAAACAGAAAACATATTTCATGTCGTTTGCCTGCAAACTGAAACTGAAAGTTGAATAGTGGCACAAACCAGCTTTCAAAAACTGTTACCGTTACCTTTTCCTGTAACCGGATATACACATGGCATCCAAAAAAAACAAAAAAAAAAGAAAAGAAAGAAAAGAAAAGAAAAAAGAAATTTACGCTATAATACAAAAGAAATTACTTTACATTTGTTTTTTTATTTTAGTGTTATGTACACATCATCCAAAAAGGAGCTTTTCAAGAGAAGTTAAACAGTTCTTTAACCCCTCATATGTATATATATATATATATATATATATATAGAGCGAGAGAGAGAGAGAGAGAGAGAGAGAGGGGTTTATATGTATATACTTCTCCCTCCTTTTTGAATATGTAAAGACACATATTTATTGCTTTCTATTCATATTATATTACTATTTTCTTTAATGACTGAGTTCTCCTTTGTACAACTTCAAAATAAAAGGACTTACATACACCAAATGATTCTACTGCCTGTTTCAGTGAGAGAAATTATCTAAACATATATTCAAGGAGGAAAATAAAATCTATTAAAGCATAAAATGATTTAACAATGACAAAAGTTGCAGCAGTTGAAGTAAAAGTGGAGCTTTTGAAAATGTGTACGACATCCTTTCACGCTAAGTGAAACATTTTTGCAGCAGTGCTTTTATAACGGAGTAATCCTAAAGAGCGACGTATGGGAAATGCGAGGTATGCACTTAATGCTGTGTGCAGTCTGCATAATCAGCTGTAGGCGTGTGTCTCAGAAAGATGCTTTTGTCCTGCAGAGAACGACTCAACAAACGTGCTGTGTTCTCGTTGCCGCACACATAACTCCACTCCATCCAACACACAATGAATTATGCTGCACACACATTCTTTACTTGTCTCATTCAGCCGCTGTCACGCACACATTCACAGACATACTGTATATCACAGAGCAGAAAATTGGGTTTTTGTGAAGAAAGCGGTGACTCACTGCTCCTCTGCTCTTGTCCATTAGCTGATGCCGTTGCTATTACAGCACAATTTATGACAGACAATAGTGACTTACATTTAGTCTTCTTCTGCACAAGGACATGAGTTGATTTATTCTTATTCCTTTTCTTTTTTTACCCTTGTGATCCAATTTGACTCACCGAGAGGACACTCGCAGCTTTTAGATTGAATTTCTTCCTTCCAGGCAGCTGAAAAATACACCATCGGAGTATTTTAACCGTCTTGATTTTAGTAATAAAGAGGGAAATATCACATCAGTTATCTTGTTTGTCAGTGTGGAGACAATTCTCAAAGAAACTGTTAGAATTTAATGGATCTGTGAGAATGAGACGACTGGTTTGGAACTCATGAGCTGAGAGATTAAAACAAATAACAACAGATATTTCAAAATATTTTATATTGTGCTCCATATTTTGTATATATTCACATTGTTCACTGACATTTCCTCACCCATACACTTTCTCTGTTAAACTGGATGTAAATATAGAGGTGAATGAATAGGCTAATGCCCCTGTGACCATCCTATGTCTATTTGTTTTTTGTTTGTTTGTTTTGATGATTTCTATGTCATTATTAGGTTTACTTTTACATTTTTAATTCATAATAACCAAGTGTTGTATCACTGTTGGCTGTTTTATAGCTTGTTTCTGTCTCCTGCCTTGGGACTGCAGATGAAAATTAGTTATTTGTACAAATTCTGGCATATTTATATGTTTGTTTGTTTTTTTATAAAGCAATGTTCGTAAATATGCATGGTCCCTATTAAATAAACCAATAAAATAAAATCTTTGCATGTCTTAATGTATTTTGTCGCATCTTTTTCATGTTGTTACAAGTAAATGGTTCTTTAACTTTCACTCAAAAACAAAAAAATTAGGGGAAATGACTCATGTTTTCCTTCTAATTTCATGAGCTGTTGTAGCAAATATGATTCAATCTGATATGAAACATTTTTTTCATCATAACATTTTTCATCCATTATTGTTCTTTATATTAAAAGGCTCCGGAATGTGACATATAGCTGCATCTCCGCATTTCCAAAAGTCTTTAACTGCAGATATCTTCCAGTTTAAAATGTGACATATTAAAGAATTATTTGATAACTGCATATTGGGAAATCAACTCTCCACTTAATATAAGGAAATCCATTTCATTTGGGTCTAAATAGGTTCCGTGTGGACGACCTTTCACATTTTAAGGGTTAATTAATAAATCAGCTGACCCATAAAGTGCCCCAGTGAATTCTCAGTGAATGTCAAGAATGTTGTGCCAGAGAGGCATAAACGCATTATTGCATTTGTAGCAGAAAATGCTGCAAAATGCAAAGACCCCTTGTTTTATTGTGTCTCATTTCACCACCAATCTGCAGCCACAGAGAGCTAATTCTGCAAGTGTAGAACTTCCTCTGGTGTCATCGTTTCCAAGAGGCTGCGATGGAAACAGATACATCTTTCCAAACAAACATTATGTAACAATGTCCAAAAGAGGTAGCTGACGTGAAGTAGTGTCTTATCAAAAATGTTACATAAGAAAGAAAACAACCTCCTACTACAGCTTAAGTAATGCCTGGCACACAAAGACGAGAAAATATGACAATGTTTCGTTTCCACGGGAAGGTCTAACAAAGTGATCTAACAACGTTTACACCAAGTCAGGATGTGAGTAGTTAAGTTGATGGTATTATTTTACAAAGAAATAATTCCTAAAAGACACATAAAACCATAAATAAATCCAAAAAAAGAAAAAAAAAAAAAGAAAAGGCTGAATAACTAACACAAAAGCAAATAGGAAAACCTGCTCCTAATGGTAGCACTGGTGCAACAGGAAATACAAGAATTTATTGCATACTGTTTGCACGAATATTTCACCATAATGAGTTGAGATCTGTTATCTGTAGGTATTAATGCATCAGCAGCCTCCTCCTCCTCCTCCTCCTCCTCCTCCTCATCATCATCACGACTTCTACAACCTCAGTGTATCACACCTGGTCACCAGAATGAAACATTAGCGCTGTTTTCACAAACCACAGATATGCAAACATTTCATAACAACATTATAGGTTTCTTTTTTACACTTCTGTCATGTTTGGGATTAGACTGAGGCTACGATAACAGCTGTGTCTGCTAGAAATAATATTACACTTTTTCAAATTAGGTTTCACATGCTTGGGGAATATCAACAGAGCTTGGTTTAATACAGAAAGAGTCCTTAACCCTTTAACCTTCTGCTCAACCATATGGTAGAGCACACTTTGACTCTCTATATCTTATTGAAAAACAGTTTTACTTAATTCCACCTGTTTCAGCCGTTTCTACCACTCGGATCACTCAGTAGAGTGGTAGAGATGAATACATGTTTAGAACATACTGTATGTCTAGAACATGTAGAATAAGTATGTGCAACATATCTATTTTCGTGTTTAAAAAAAAAAGAAAAAAAGATTGTTGTATTTATTGCCCCAAGGAAATAAAAAATGTAAAGAAAATTTTTTTTTCATTGCTTTTTTCTTGGTGAGGACTTTAAAGGGTTAAACGTGATAAAGAATGACTCACAGTGTATGTATTGGCATGTTTAGCCGAGTCAGTTTTTTTCTAACGAACCAAAGAGTCTTTATTACCTAGACTTATTCCAGTCAAGATCATAGAATTGGTAGCATGGACGTACCATTTCAGGTTTCTCTTTTTGATGATTCTTGAAGATCCTTGAAAAGACCTATTTCTTGTCTAATGGTGTCATGAACTGCATTATTAGTCATTTCTTTTTTTTTTTTTCTAACTTGTCTTGTCCAGCATCCTGACAGCAGAATGGTAGTCTGGATCCTTTTGGTGCTGAACTAATTTATTTTGCCAAACTTCATAAACTACCTGAGGCTCCTCTTCATATTCTACTTTATTATGAGTTTTGTTGAACCACATTTCGATGCCAGACCTGACATGAAGAGACAGGGGGAGGAGACGAGAGGGGGAAGAGAGAAGGAAGGAGTGAAGGGGAGAGGAAGAAGGAGGTGGTGAAGATCCTCACAAGAGAATATGAACAAATACTAACAATAAGAAACATGGAGGAAATTATAATGGGAACAAGAACTAGAACCAGAACTGAGTAAACTGGACAAAAGAAAGAAATTACAGTGAAACTACATAAATAAGACCTGTTAAATGAGAGATATAAGAGCAGAAAACACGAAGAAAATATCATAAACTAGAAAAGCACTCAGAGAGCGCAGACCTCCGCCAGGGCAGTTCAGTGCCCCCATGCCCTATCTCCCAATGATAAAGACACCTTTAAAAAATTCCTGGATCCAGATCACCACTAAAATTTCATCAGTTGTTCCTCGTCCCATTAAAATCTTTTTATTTCATAGTTTTCACACAGTATATCACTTTCTGATGAGTCTTAAATGCACGTTTCTTTACTCCAGAAATTAAATGCATAGTGTCCAGTTGAGTGGACATTTTTGTAACTCCATGGGTTCGTTAAAAATAATTCAATCACATTGTTTTTTTTTTCATGCCTAATAAAAATTCTCAGGAAAAAAATCTTGACTAAGGTTCTCATAATTCATGCATGAAAGGGTTAACAGACTGATAAGATTATTATTATTAAAATTACGTGTTTATTGGATTGTACAAGTGTTAGTATCACATCATAAAATATAATTTTTTAGCCTATCAGCCATTTTTACACATTAAAGAAGCCTGTTATTGACTGGTTAAGAAAGATAATGGAAGCTGCAGCTGTTCATAAAAGCTTGATGATGATTATATTTATTGAACTAAATTGTCTACTATGTTAAGAAATAACCTTTGCTAAGAATTTTTTCAGCTGGTTCGTTAAGATTCTCCCATACTTTCCATCTGAATGTATCTTCTAGCAATTACCTGTTCACTTCCTGACATTTAACTATGCTATTTCCAGCTTCTGCATCTAAATCAGGATTTACCGAAGCTTTATCAGCAGCAGGGAATAAGCTTTTGAACTATTACCTATCAACATTTAGACTTTGATGCATAGATTTACCATGAAATGAATGTAAGATTAGTAAAGGATGTATATATTAATCAAGATTAATAAATAATGTACAATATCAGCTTGGTTTTGAAAGCCATTTACGAAGTTTTAATGAAGAAAAACTATATAGAAAATTCTCTTTTTAGATACGACAGGAGTCAAATCAGCAAAACATCGTGTTATTGTTACATTTAAGCTGACAAAATAACTAATCATATTTAAAGGTCATCAAACAAAGCAATAGATTTACATTTCATACTGTTTTTCTTCTAAAAATGAAGCAAACACACTCAAAAATAACAACATACGCAACATGGCTGAGTGTTCTCCGAGTGGGATGAGCACTGTCTCTAAAAATACAAACACTACATGAAGAAGTCATCCAAATAACATCGGACACAAGCAAATGTAACACGCCTAATTATGAATAAATATGCAACTAAAATAATTCTACATTCATGACTAATAATAATATTAATAATTAGTATGGCTCCTGCGTTACAGATTCTCCTTCAGATGTAGGCGTGTGCTCTTAAAACACCTTCTGGCATCATTTCCATGTGATTCGGATGCCGCGTGTATTGCTGCCAACTGCATGCTTTCAAAAATAACCAGGCCTGAGTGTGTGTTTTTGTGTGTGTAAGACTTGCATACTAAAAGGAGGAAAGTCAGAGTCGGTATGACGAACTGTTGCTAAGCAGTGGTTGCTAGGTGGTGGAGGGGGGAGGGGAGACAGGTTTGCAGTCAGTGATGGAATCTGAAGGTTCACTTTTTAAGAGTGTGTGTTTTCTCTTTGATTTAACAGAACAGATTCTGCAAAGTGAGGAAAAAAGTTACAGAGACTGAATTCAGAACATGTGCGATACTTCTGAGAGGCTAATGGGGTCAGATTGTTTCATCCTCCAGTGAATCAAGTGCAAAAAGTATTAAACCATATGAAAATACTAATAATGACTCATTAGTGTTGTATTGTGTTGCAGATTCACACAGGAAAGCTGCTGAATATCTGGCTAAATGAACACACAGAGTGAAAGCAGCACGCGTCGGCTTTCCCCGCGACGGTTACTGTACAATACGCAGCAGGGGAAAGCCTCGCAGTTTACCGGCTTCCCTCTGCGTCTTCAGATATTTTCCAGCTTTGAATGCACAATCTGACAGACATATTTGGCCTAAAGCTACTGTTTTTCATGTGGTTGTACATTTTTGTTCTTCTCTCCGTTTATCAGCTGGTTCATCACTGCACGTACTGGGCTTCCCTAGCAAGTGTGCTTCCCGTCAGATCTGGTCTGATCCAGTCGGGTGAAGGAGATGGTGGGGGGGTTGGCCGGGCGAGAAACAGGCAGCCATTTGTACTCAAGGTCCTGCGATGGGGGGTCCAAACACCAGTCATAGTGCTTTAACAGGTACGTGCACACTTCCTGGGAGCAAAACACACAGAAAAAAAAAAATCACTTGATTTTTGTTTTGTTGCATGTGTTGTACTTTTAATATCTTCACTACATCCTCATAAAACAAGTCCTTTTTTGTCTGAAGCTTAATGCGGTACCTTGATGGGGGTGTTAGTGATAATTCCTCTAATTTTAGAGCCCAGAAAACACTACATGTTAAACTAGAAGGCATTTGGCAGAGCATACGCCGCATCCAAACAAGACAAAGCTGCAGCCTCCATTTTATTTTCTCTGTACAATGTTTTCTAGTGCTGAAAATAGCACAGTAACGCAACACTTTTTAGGAGCCAAGCTGGACCAGAACATTAGGTCCCTCCACGCGGTTGGCGATAATGACTCAAGACACTTTAAAAAAAAAAAAAAAAAAAAAAAGCATTATATGAGTCACATGGGGGGGTTTTTTTTGTTTGTTTGTTTTGTTTTTAGTTTTTCATGCTCTGCTCATTTGGCCATCTGGCAGATATTATCTATATGATTCAAGTTTGACTCTTCAATTTACGTATGAATTCCTGGAGGCATAGAATGGCAGATATTTCACTACAGTTAGATAAGCTTGTACACTGTGACGTCTGCAGGAAAACACTATTTGTGATTGTGGTACTATTTGTGTTCGACCAAAACCTTCCAGTAATCAAACTCCACTATGTTTCTGCTGTGGAGTTGATAATAATGTTCTTGAATGTCGCATCTTCAACATGTGTGTCATCATGTTGTGTCATGGAACTAAACTTTGTTGGAAAATTACCCAAAAAGTCAGAGCAAATTCACCACAGGATCATAGTGTAAATATCTGTACACTTTCATAAAAAAAAAAAAAAAATTAAATAAATAAAAATTAAAAAACCATAATACTATAAAAGCAGACCTCCGCCGAGGTAGTGTTTGTAGTTTGTTGTTTTTTTTTTTTTTACCTCTGTCAAGGAGGTTATATTTTTGCCAGGATTCGTGGGTTTGTTTTTTTAGCAACATAGCTCGGAAAGTTATAGATTTTGTTGAAATTTTCAGGATATGTCCGCTCTGATTTTAAGGTATTGTTTGTACTTTCCTCCACTAGATGGCGCTGAATGGCCTCATATGCAACTATGTGCCGCCATGCCCTATCTCGCAATGATAAAGAATCCTTTAAAAAAAATTCCTGGATCCAGACGGTCATCCAGATCGCCTCCAAAATTTAATCATCTCTTTCTTGACCCAGAGTGGACATATCCTGAAAATGTCATCAAAATCTGTCCATAACGTTTTGAGTTATGTTATTAACAACATAACTTCCTGCACTCTATTTGTTTTCTTTTCATTTTTCTCATCTATCTGTTTTTTTTCATCTGTGCAAAATCAAATCAAATAAAAACAAACAAACAAACCCACAAACTCAAACACATAACCTCCTTGGCGGAGAGAATAATGTATGTCAGTAATTTTTTTTAAAGTTTTGTCATCCTGTTGTTGCCTTGCTCGTAGCTACACTGTGGTTCGCACAACAGTTTGTCACTATGACAACCAACCATGGTGAGTCAACGCTGTACCTGCAGAGGAAATGCTGTGCAAAACCAAGCCAAATGGAGTCTAGCAGAAGTGACTTGAACTGATACACAGTGATGTGACCTCTACAGATTTTTTAACATCCAGATAAAAACATAAATCACACTTTCAGTAAGAACAATGAATGAAAGCCCGACTTTTCAACAAATTTAGTTTAGTTTAGATTATTTCAGACACAAACATAATACAAAACACAGGGGACTAATAATAATAATAATAATAATAATAATAATAATAATAATAATAATAATAATAATAATGAAACAAAATAAACAAACAAAAACATTTTATTTAAAAACAAAAAACAAAAAAACATTTGTTGTGCCTGAAAGGGAGTAGGAAGAAGCCAACACTTATCCAGTCCTGCCCCCGATCCCAGTCCTCACATTGTTAATACTTAAATCACACACTATACAACACAAGATTATGATCATCTATAAACACACCCCTACAAACATGTACACACATACACATACAGTCACATACACACCAATTATATTTACATCTGTACACAACCCACAAATGGAAAACACTTGTGTATAAATAATATTGACGATTTTTCACCATCATTTAGGACCAAATATTCAACTAAGTAATAAACAGTAGATGTTTCCTCTTTAACCCTTTCATGCATAGTGTTCATTACAGTGGACATCTATTCTACAGCTGTTCTCTTGTATGTTCGTGCATTTTGTTGTTTTAGATCCATATCGGTCCACACAGTCGACACTTATGCATCATCCCATAATACACTGACATTACTGTAACTTTGCTGTTCTTGATAAACCTGATCTGGACTAACATGTTTCAGTGTCAATTGTTGATTATTATTAGACTGTAATGAACAGTTTATTTTATTACCTCCACCAAGAAAGTTATGTTTTTGCCGAAGTTGGTTTGTTTGTTTGTTTGTTAGCTGCATAACTCAAAAAGTCATGGACAGATTTTGATGAAATTTTGAGGATATGTCTAGCCTGGCAAGCCCGACTATGAT
>JAQQZY010000005.1:5980324-5994432 GCA_030068375.1 Ostorhinchus rueppellii
TGTAACTTGGGAGTTGGTGGTGAATGAATTGAGCATATTATGTACATCCTAGTGAACCCCTAGGCTGGGACGTAACAATATAAATACAAGAGTTGCACTTTTGCAGCTGTAACGCTATGGGCACAAGGGGCTTTTTATGGGCTTTATTTGAGACCTGCCACATTAGTAAATTACATTAGAAATAAAAACACCAGTGGGTTTTTCCAGGTCGACTTTTGACATGACAATGGTAAGACTGGCTGATTTATGAGGGAAATATAGTAAAAAGTTGACCTTGATACTGGCTTTACATGGCTATTTAGACTAAGATAATATAACAACAACATAACATAACATAACATAACATAACATAACATAACATAACATGTTGTTGTTACTCAGCTTCATGACAGACAGAAACAATGGTTTGAGTGTTCATTAAAGTTTATTGTCATTTTTATATTTTAATGTGAACAGAAATATTTTAAATATAAGCCATGCCAACACAGTAAAAACAAACAAAAAAAAAACCCAAAGGAAAATATTCTTGTTTGAATGGAGAGTTTTTAACTTAATGAACCTGTAGAGCAGAAGTATTCATTTTGGTTGGTTCTTACATAATGAACATGATCATTACATGGCAAAATGCAGGGAGATTTATTACATAATGCACCGTCACACATTCTGTTTACAAAATATGCCATGTATTTAGTAGAAATGAAAATGGTTTTGAGTTATTTCTCATTTTAGTTATCATAGGCATATCTGTTATATTTTATTTGACTGAAATTCACAAATATATCATCTGATATTCACTTTTTTTTGTTCCTCTGACTCTCAGCACAAAATATTACAATAAATTAAGAAATAGGTGTTTTACCCCCTATAAAATTATTATTTCTATAGTTTTGTCATTAATCATGTAAATGACACAAATACATATTCTGTACTGTGCATTTTATATGTTTGTATCATTTATTTCATGAGTAAAACCTATATGAAAATGTAGTTGTACAGATGTTGAAGCTAATAATTAGTCTCCCATTAGTCACTCATGTTGAAGTAATATTTGTCATTTCACACTCACCTGTCCAGTGCAATGCAGCAGAGGTGCAGGATGGATGCTGTAGTTAACAGGACATCCAGAGATGTTCGAACCAGGCAGAAGATGGCTCCATACCTCCACTGGCCAGTGGTCAACTCAATTGCAGCGAAGGGCATCACAACCACCGCAACCAACAGGTCAGCAAAAGCCAACGACACAATAAAGTAATTGGTCTTCTTTTTCCTGACAGGACAAATACATCTGTTAAATCACTGAAAATGGTTTAACTGTCCATGATTTATCGTACTTCATCACTGTGTTTTAATTTGTCTCACAAAGAGTAACGATGTTCAGCATCAACTCCAACATTAGAAGAATCTAAAGTGCCTGAGTTTTGGTTTTTTTTTCATAAGATGCATTTATTTAAATATGACTGATATCTGTATTATTCAATTAAACTAAATACTGTTTCTTTCTCATGTAAAGTTAATGTATTCACTCCAAATGTATGTCTATGCACTGAAAATTATTAGGTTCTTACCAAGATATAAAAACTTAGATGTAGAAGTGTTAACTAACTGAGCTTGTTTTATGAGTTAATTTCTTATTTCAAGTGTTCATACATCTGTAGACATATTTATTTCTAGATTTAACAATCTTAATTCAAGAAATCTTGTCAAGTGAAATTGTCTTGCTGCATGGACAGATGTTTCACTTGTTCTGAGGACCTTTTTCCTCAGATTTAGTGTTTTTATCTTGTTTTTAGACACCCCTGTTTTGCCGTGTGTTTTGTGAATCAGGTCACTGAAAAACTAATAAGTCTCTGGTTCAAATATGCAATTTTTTTTTTTTCAAGCTTTCTGTAATGTGAAGGCTTTAAACATTTGAGGGGTTTGTTTCTAATTGTTGTTTCCGTCATTATAATGCATAAGATGTGGTATCATTTATCACGGGTCAGTTTTATTGAAGCTGTGGAACAATAAAGTGAAACTTAATCTCACATTCAAACAGATCGGCCAGAACTACACATGTAGTCTTCTGACATTTGTTCTGTCTGAGAAAATACGAGCTTTTTTATTGTGGTTCTTTCACCACTATTTCCCAGAATGCCTCACGGGAACATGTGTATGTGTGTTTGCAGATGTCAACAACAGGAAATAAGTGCTTCAAAGCTTATTTTGTCTATTGCTGTGTTTGTTTTATTATTATTATTCATCCTAGTGTGGCAGGATTCAATTTAAGACTTTTAAGACCATTTTTAAGACAATATGAATCCAATTTATGAGCCGTTTCACATCCTGTTCCACTGGGATGAGACTTTGAGGATGCACCTTATGTGAATTCAGCCCAATATGAGGTGATGGGAGAAGTTTCCTGGTGGATTATTGCAGCTTTAGGACTCTAACACCTTTATTTTAATAAAAATCCAGCATTTTGTTGCACAAGGGACATTGGGTTTCACATGTCCTACTTTCAATGGGCTTAACTAAATCCAATGCATTTATAATATTGCATTTGTGTTGGAGTCTGTTTTATGCTGGTTGTTTCCTGACTAATGACCTTCTCAGTAGCTTACAGCCATGATAACAGCTACACTTATTTCTGTGTGGACGGCTGGGGTCAGGTTTTCCATGAATATCAACACACCATCAGTGCGTCTCTTCTTCTCTTCTATAAGATCAATATGCAACACTAACTTAGGCATGAGTCAACTCCTGTCAACAAATGGCTGCTCCCTGAAAAAAAAAAACATCTAAATACAGAAACATGCATAAATCTTCCATACTGACCTTCAGAAACCTGTGTTCAAAATAATAATAATATTTTCCAACGTTATTGTTCCTCTCCCTGAGCTTTTATGAATATCTCTAGGATTAGTAAATTAAATGTTGAAAAATACCTGAAAAACCCAATATTCAGAAGGCAACATTACAATGAACAGTGATAAAGCGCTTAAGGACAGTTAAATATAGAGAAACATTCATTTTGGAAGTGACACAAATGTCCCAGTGGGTCCTTATAGGTTAAATACTGACCTGGTTTGAGGTGAGTATGTTCTACAGACACTTTATTCATAATTATATTTTTAACTAGTATATATATATATATATAATCACATAAAACTCGTAAGCATTGTGTTTTTTTCTTCTTCTCTTCTTCTTATTTCCATTCTCTTACCGGTAGAATAACATTAACAGTGCAGGAGCTAAAATCGAGGACAAAAAAATAAACAAAAGACCCTGTTTTCCTGTAGCTCGCAAATGAAGGACTAACTATAAATATATGTAGGCCTATGTGACTTGACATTTTTCTGTCTCACTGTCTCCAAATTGTATCTGGTTAGCAGTTGGTAATGACATACAGTCATGGAAAAATTTATCAGACCATCAAAAGTCATCAAAAACAATGGATATGCAATCCAGTCCTAACTCCAGACAGAAAAGAAAACATGGAATGCCTAACCCTGTGTTTCCACCGGATGCGACGTAAAAAAAAAAACAAAACACGATTGACACTTCATCTTGAGCGATGAAGCGGCGAGCAGCAATCGTTTCCAGCGAAAAATCACTTGCAGCTCAAGTTGAAATAATTGAACTTTTCAAGTGAATTCACTTGTTGACGCGCCAGAACAGCCTATCAGCGTGGAGGTCATCACGGACATGCTGACGTAGGGCGTGCAGGGCTCCGACCACACAAAACAGTTGTTGGCGCTACTTTTTGAGAGAAGCTCGAAGATGAAGGAGAGGCTGATCGTTCCCGTGACGCTGGAATCAGCCCTCATCCAGGTGCAGCTCCTGCAGGAGACGGTGGAACTCACCGAGCTCATACCGCCTCTGTAGGGGAGCATGCATCCAGAAGCGATGCTGGCGCCTTGCCCACAGCTGAAGCTGACTTCCCCATGCCAAGTACAGTGCAGCCATGGTTGACAGTGAAATGATTGGCGGGCTCTTGGAGTGACGTGATGCCGCAGCGAGCGTTTTTTGCATATTTGTACCAGCGACAAAACTCGAGCGTCTAGCGCAGCGCAGTTTCATTTGTTGCGCAGCGCAGTTTCATTTGTTGTGCAGCGCAGTTTCATTTGTTGCGCAAATGAATTTGCGTTCAATGCTTCTGGTGGAAACACGGTGTAAAAGTACTGTTTTTGTTAGTACAATGCCATAGATGCTGATGTAAGAACTAAAGGGATTTTTGGTTATTATCAAAAACACATTGGAAAATGGATAGATATCAGCTCTGAAATTAAACTGTTATGAGCTATTTTTGTTGTTATCCTAATATTTGTCCAAACAAATGTACCTTTAGTTGTACCAGGCATTAAAATGAATAAGAAATTGAAGAAAACAAGGGTGGTCTAATAATTTTTTCTGCGACTGTATGTAAATCATGTAGTTATCTGAACTATCAGGGCATCAAGTTATAGATTAAGGAGTAGTTACATAAGTCTCATGTCCTCTCAGACCAGGGGTAATTATGAATTCCTGCCCACTGATGTTACATAATTATCAAATACTGCAGCTTTAAGGTGCATCACTATCACATGTTATGTTTGAGTGTGGACTATAGTTTTTATCACCTGCATTAAAAAACCTAGAATGGACATAACAGACATAGAAATTCTGTGTTTTGTTATGACCACTGTATGTGAGGGTGAGGGGAGGTATTCAGCCGGTTGCACTCTGCATCTTCACCACTAGATACCACTAAATATAACTTTGGGTTAGTGCTCCTGATTTCAGAGATATAGTGAAGGAAAAAGGTCAAAGGGCTCACCGTAGATGTCTGTCCTTGCAGAGGGCAACCATGACCAGCAGATTCCCAAATACTGTCATGATAATGATGATGGACAGAAAGATGGTGAGAACTATCTTCTCCACTGAGCTCAGGAATTCCTGCTGCTGCTTTTCCTCTTGTTGTTCTGTGTTTCTTATGTCATCCAACAAACTGTAATAAACTGTCAGTTAGTATAAAGACAGACACATTTTTCAAGCATGTCTCCATCACATAGTTTATGTGTGTTGGCAGCTCCTTGAAACAACCTAGAAAATGTGGGAACTATGGCAGATTACTGTCACAACTTCACATGTGAGACTCCTCAAACTACACAAGCCCTGCCTCAGATCTGCTTAGAATGGTTATCAGTTTGTAAAAAAAAAAAAAAAAAATCCAAACTGGAATTATTTTTCTGGTAATTATTTAGTCTTTATTCATAGTAATATGTGAGTAGACAAAACACTCAGGAAACCAATGGAGACTGAGGAGAAGAATGTCCCACAAATATCGCAATTAGACCTGACATCACTGTCTGATTGTATTAAAATGTAACCTAGTTTTCTGATGTACATTTGTGGCACATCCAATCACATTACCACTGACTTGTCGGTGGGCATAAAGAGAGTGAAGTCCACATATGCTCTTCAAATCCAGGGGCATTTTAACTCAAATGACCCACAGAGAATGTGGAAGGGCATCAGGTGCATCACAAACTACAAGCAGAGTGATGCACAGTGCCCTGAGGAGCCAACCCCCCCCCCCCCCCACACACACACACACACACACATCCTGAACATCTTCTATGCTCACTTTGAGGCATCCAACACCACAACCCCCTCCCAGTTCAGCCCCTCCCCTGATGAACCTTCAGTCTTCAACATCACAGCAGCAGAAGTGATGAGGATACTGCAGAGGGTCAGGCTTCAGGCCCAGATAGGATTCCAGGCAGAGTTCTGAAGGACTGTGCATACCAGCTGTCTGAGGTCCTCATGGACATATTCAACATCTCGCTGTCCAGGTCAAAGTCCCATCCTGCCTGAAATCATCCACCGTCATCCCAGTATCAAACACCTACCAGTACGTATACAGGTGGAACTGGTCCACACCTGACACCATCTCTGCTGTGACCTTTGTCACCTGGAGAATAAGGACTCCTATGTGAGGCTGCTGTTCCTGGTCTTCAGTTCTGCATTTAACGCTATCATCCTGCAGAATCTGGTGTCCAAGCTGCTGTAGCAACACTGGGAACTGGCTCCTGGAGTTCCTGACCTCCAGGCCACAGTGTCAGGATCAACAACCACAGATCCTCCACCATCATCCTAAACACTGGCTCCCCCAGGGTTGTGTGCTCAGTCCATTGTTGTACACACTGATGACTCATGACTGCAGAGCTCACCACAAAAACAACCTGGTGGTGAAATTCACAGACAATTCAGCTATTGTTGAACTCTTCACCCATGGAGTTGAGTTAGTGTACAGGCTTGAAGTTGAAGATCTGACATGGTGGTGCGGAGACAGCAACCTCATGCTTAACATCCAGAAGTCTAAGGAGATATTTGTTGACTTCCACAGCTCTGGTATCACTTTACTTCCTCTCCACATCAACGGTGCAGCTGTGGACATGATCTCCTCTGTCAGGTATCTCAGGGAACACCTGACCAACACCATCACCTGCACCAACACCACATCTGTGGTACAGAAGGCCCACCAGTGCCTCTGTTTCCTGAGGAGGCTGAAGAGGGCAGGACAAGATGCTGATGTCCTCAGGACCTTCTACAGCTGTGTGGTGGAGAGCGTGGTGACCTCCTGCCTTACTGTGTTGTATTTTGGCTGCACTGTGGCAGAGTGGAAGGCACTGCAGAGGGTGGTGAAGTCTAAGCAGAGGACCATCGGGTGCAGCTTACAACCCATAGAGAGCATTTACACCACCACATGCAGGGAGAGAGCTGCCTGCATCCTCCATGACCCCACCCACCCTGCACACGAACTGTTTAAGTCACTGCCCTCTGGCAGAAGGCTGCGCTGCATCTGGGCAAAAATATCCAGACTGAAAAACAGCTTCTACCCAGATGCAGTCAGACTGCTGAACTGCTCAACCCCCCATACACTGCCCCCACAGACTGTCCACCCTGCACCTTGGACAACGGCACTTCAGTCTCTGTTGCAGCTGCTTATGCACCACCACTTCAACTGTTTAACTGTTACTGCACACTGTGAAATGTTGTACATACTAAGGATTTATTGTATTATTTTTATCTGTTTAATTTTTTTTCTCTGACATAATAAGACATCCAATGAAGAAATTGTGACTAGAAGGTATAAGAATAAAACAAAAATAGACAAGAATAATAGAGGGAACTGAACGTTACACATTCTCTCCATCACACTGATCCTCGTCACCCTGTGGACTCTGCATTATCTCCCTCCAGGTTTTCTGCTGTTTCTTCATGTTTATTTTTCTGTTAATAAAACACTTTCCCTCCAGCACGTGCATTTGAGTCCAGTCATTCACTCCATCTTGACAATTTGGACACAACCCCCTCTAAGAACGCCACAGATACTGCACACATGACGTACTACTGCCTATAGGAACACTTTACATCCACCTTAAGAACCCTGTGTGAATCTCTGTCTGTAAGTCTGTCCATGTGAACACCGTAAGAGGCCCATAATAACAACATAAAGTGTTCTTGCGATATCCTTGCGGCCACCGTAGGATCATGGAGTTCTAGAATGGCCTCCTGACCAACAAAAGTCGTGCGTTGCTCTTAGGTTGTTACTAAGGCATTCATTAGGGGACTCTGCGAAAGGGAATTTTGTAGCGCATTCAAAGAAAATCTTGCACAAGATCACCCACCTGGCTGCAAACTTTGGAATAGTTTCTGAACTCTCCATTCTTAGAAGGCTGCTTTGAGCAGGTTGTACAAAATGGTACATAAATCATTCACACAGTGTTCATAGCTGTTCATAAGAGCATTTGTGACCAAGGCATTAGATTTTAAAAGGTCATTATTTGTTGTTAAAATCAATTACTCACTTTTGAGATGATACTGTGGCCATCACTGGTTGTCTGCACTGATGTCAGCAGAGGAGAGTCCTCATCACCCCATTCTCCAGCCCTGTTGACATCTGACACAATGATATCAACGTAAATACATGCCCTTCACATTTATCCCAGCATTAACCATCACACCTAAAGGCTGAACTTTAACCCTGAACTTGACCTATCTCTATGTACATGTTGTGCTGACAGAAGAACATACACTGGACATATGACAGAACTTTGTCTGCATTTTTCCAAAACCTGGAGCCAGTTTCCTTGAAAAAAAGGGATTGATTTCTATCTTGTTTGTCTGTCTCAGTGGATGATTTAAGGCAGCAAATGGGATATTTGTACCACAAAAAATCAGCAAGCTCACAGGCTGACACAGGATATATTTATAACACAAATAGGATGCAACAGGCACCAAATGTTTCTGCCAGATTCCACCAGCCTGTTAGTTTGTCTTTGTAATGCGATAATAATACCACGCATTAGTGAGTACCACCAGGGAAATTCTACTGTCTTGTGCTTATTTTAAAGTAGGTCATAGGTTATTTCCACAGTCTATGCAGTGTGTCCTCTGTACTCCTTATTTAAAATGGTAAAGTGGTTTAAAGTAAATGAAAACCCTCCCAGTTTATTTCTTGGAGGCATTTTGGACAACTACCACTCCTAAAGAGGACGTTGTTTGAAGATAATATGACCTCAAAATACAAAAATATGGATAAATTCAACCAATAATCCTCAAATTTAGATGCTGCTACACTTCTTTTCTCAGGTCCAACCAAGATGAACTGTTAATGGTTTTGTAACTAAAAAGGCCTTTACGAACCAGAGTATTTTTTTTTTTTTTTTTTTTTGCTGCTCAGTTAATTCATACACTGATGTTTTTTTGTTTTTTTTTTAAGTTTATGACTACTTTCATGAGGAATTGAAATATTACACAGCTCGGAAGTAAGGTACTAGATATGAGGTCTTGTTTCTTTATGTCGACATCAGAAATGTGTTCTGTTGATTATTTGTTCAGAAAAAAGTCCCAGATGCAATATTTCATTTGCATGCAATATTTATGCCATGCAGTGCTTATGCAACATCAGAGTAAATGTCATGACATTTTTTACGTCCAATTTTCTGCCAATTGCATTGATGATGGAGAGCTGGACCACTACATAAAGTTTTCTCCATCTCATCCCAAATATTCTCCATGGGGTTAAGATCTGGCCGACCTGTGTGTGATAATGGTGTCTCACGCTCCCTGAAATGCTCCTTTAAAAGCCCGGTGAGCCCTCCTGATGGTTGTTAAATAAATGAGAAGCTACTCGTAGCATCATTTAAGCTTAAATAAAAGAGTCATACCTCAAAGATATTAGTCACTCTGGCAATTATCCACATGCTGAACTTTAAAACCTGGACTTTTTTCCACCAGACACTTACTGACAATCTTCTATAAGTGGACAGGGCGGATCAGTGTGACAGGAAATACTCTGCTCTGAGTGTTCTGTTCTTGGGGAACAAGAGAGAGCCTTTTATCGATACAGTTATAGAAACCTTATCAGCTTTAAGCACCTCTTACAACATCTGCTGCATCACGCCTTTTTATGATGGCTGTACTGCATTATCACACCCAAGGGTCAATATCATCACCTTAAACACTGTGACAGACGGTGAACCTGTCAACAACACATGGTCAGTCTACTGCTACATCAACATTTGCAAAACCTCACATCTGCAATTCACTTAGTCTAGCAATTCTACCAGCACTGAGCCGTCAAAGTCCACAGTGTTAAATACTTCTAACAAAGTTTAAATTAAAGTCACCGTAGAAGATTGCTTTATTTGATTGCTTTTTCTTTTTATTTTATGTTCCTGATTAAGTACAATTCAGTAAAGTCATTTGACTTCTATTTATAACAAAAGCAGAACAGCACCAGTTTTGTACTGTGAAAATGGACTGCTAAATTGATTTTCTGTTCAGTACAGAGTGCCAAAAATGTTGAGAACCCATGATCGAGTCAACACTTTTCAATGACTTGTCTGAACTGTCCAAACATAGCGTTTTAGACATACACATAATATGAACTAAATGGTGCAAATATGTAGCACTTTTTATACACTTGACCTCCCGACGTGCACTGGCTTTTCATCAAAAGTGCTGAAAATTGAGTTGATAATGAAATCAAAACAGAGGTGACAAGAATAGTACAGTGTGTGTTTCTTGCTGAGAAGAAAAAGATAACACAACACAGATAGATTACACCAAAGCCTCAGTGTACTTGGCTGGAAAGCACACATGCCATCTGTACTTACAAGAGCCAGTAAGACACTATGTTCTTTCTCTGAATACAAAAAATACAAACCAACAAGGCCTCTGGGCATTATAGGTCTGAAAAGTGGTTTGGGTCCTCATCAGTCTACAATGGTCCTTCAATGGTGGCTGTGATGATCTTACAAATGAGACTTTTCAGTGTCTAATTCCCTTTAGGTGTTTTCTCAGACAGTGTCTCCTTGTTGAGCTGGGGAATCCTGGCAGCATCTGCAAAAGTTCTAAAACGTAACACTGGCATCAAACCTGCACCTAAATGCCAGGATGACGAATCTGACTGCTGAAGGTTCACATTACATCAAGATGAACTTTTACACCTAAATTCACATCATAAGAGCAGATTTAGTGTTTTGGAGGCAGTCTGCTCAGAAGTACACACAGTGGATTCTGTACACTCCAGCTGTCTTTACCAGCCCGATGGTTGAGGATGTGTTTCTATCAGAATAACAGACATAACGATACTATCATAAAAGAAGTAGTAATTATTACCTCCGCCAAGGAGGTTATGTTTTCATCGGCGTTGGTTTGTCTGTTAGCAAGATAACTCAAAAAGTTATGGATGGATTTTCATGAAATTTTCACAGATTGTCAGAAATGGGGTATCCTACAGATGATTAGATTTTGGTGGTGATCTGTACATTCAGTGCCATCTAGTGGATGAAAGTACAAACACTGCCTTGGCGGAGGTCTGCGCTCTCCGAGTGCTTCTCCAGTTCATGAATGAAATGACAAATAAAACTATTAACTCAAACTTAAACAGCTACTAAGGAACCTAAGGATAGGATTCATTCATTCATAAGTGACATCTTTTAAATCACTTCTTAAAACACATTTTTATAGACTTGCTTTTATATGATGTTGTCACCTGGGAATGTTGAAAATTTAATTTTATCCTGTTTTAGCTACATGATGTTTTATTAATCTCCTTTATTGTGTTAGTATCTTTGTTTACATCTTGCATCCTGCATCCTGCTGTTGTGCCCTTTTTACTATGTATGTAAAGCACTTTGTAAACCCAGTTTTTAAAGGTGCTATATAAATAAATAGAACAGAATAGAACAGAACACAACGCAACGCAACGCAACACAACAGAACACAACACAACAGAACAGAACAGAACAGAATAGAATAGAATATCCTTTATTGTCATTGTATAGTTATTACAGTGAAATTATGCACACACCCCCGCCCAAGCGCAATGCAATATAAATATTATAAATAAAACTATAAAATTATGAAGATACCAAAAAATATTAAAAGAACATTTAAAAGTAGCCCAGGCTATGTGCACATTTTCCCATGGATGCCATGAGGGTTATTGTTCCACAAGTTATTATTATTATTATTATTATTATTATTATTATTATTATTATTATTATTATTATTATTATTATTATTTATTGATTTATTATTTATTATTATTATACAAGAAGGTCCAATTCTCATTTCATGGGGTTAATTTTATGAGGAAAAATGCAAAGTTGTGAATAAATGTTTATGAAAAACTACAAAAAAAAGCAAATGGCTCCAGAAATATATGAAACAGTGAAATATATGAGATTTTCCCAACTCAACTGGAACATCTGTTTTTCTTATGTTATCGTGCTGGAATGTCACAGTCTGAAAATGTGACTGAAAACTGATGTAAGAAAAAAATCAGTAAATCTAAAAGTACATCTAAAAGATTAAAATATCATGAAAAAGGTCATTTCTGATGTAATATGATTCAAATTAATTAATATTTGAGTTTCTTTTATCTGGATCTACAGATTGTTACTGACACGTGGGACCTGAGTAACTTGTTTCGTTTCGGCGTACTGAAATGACAGTAAATTCTGAATCTGAATCTGAAATGAAGCTAAAGAAATTCATTTTGTCTTTTGCTATAATTATATTTTGCTTTTTTCTTTTGTTCAGACAAGGTATAGTTTTAAGATGTTACCGACTTGACAGTTTCGACTGTGACTCCAGTCTTCTTCAGAAGCGTCATCCGACGAGTCCATATCATGGACTGAGATAAGAGCAAAATAATAACATCAGAAACAAACAAACTCAAATGTTGGATCAAGGAGGCAATAAAGATCAGGAAGTGCGCCAGTGACTCCATCACCCAGGACGAGAGGGCCTACACCCTGTCGCACACCTGGGATTTCCTCGTCCAGAGACCACCCAAGGTAGAGGAGGCGTGGTCGGCTTGACTGGCTCTGATTGGTCCATTGAGCCAATCAGCTGATAAATGAACTCGTTAACAGCATGTTGGATGATGCTTCTGAAGAAGACTGGAGTCACAGTCGAAACTGTCAAGCAGGTAATATCTTAAAACTATACCTTGTCTGAACAAAAGAAAAAGCCAAATAGAATTGAATCTGAAATGAAAGGCCCGGGGCACCCCCACAAAAGTGAAAGTAAAACAGCCTGTGTTACTGATTCCTCTACGCCTCCTGCTGATGTGAAGTATCAGACTATTTTATGCAGTTTGCTTCATGATCAGACAGAGCGTGTTTACAGCATCAATCCACAAGTTAACCCTCCTAATGCTTGTATGACAGTGTGAGCTGCTGGAGAAGAATGGCCTTCCTGTACTAAAACTATGCAAAGAGATGGTTGTAAATAGGTTGCACAATGGTAGCCCGGAGCTGCGGAGATGATGGTAGCAAATGCAAACTGTATGGAAACTAAAGTGAGTCCAGTCCACTTCAGTCCACTCCTTCTACTCCATCAAACTCTTGCTTTTCTTGACAATCTCAGGACTATGTTCATGTCTGTGGTTTGCACCTTCTCCTACTACACTTTTCCCTTCAAGTTGACTTTTCATGATACTATACTTTGATAAAGCACTGAGTTCTTCTGGCCTGCACTCCTTGTGGAGGATGTCAATGAGCCCATTTACATCCATGGAGTTATCAGATTATTCAAATAGTATAATCTGATATGCTTTATCACATAACAGCAGTAATTTGATTTTGGGAAATCAGATTTATCACAGCTGGATTTCTCTCCAAAACTCTAATGTCTTTCAGCATGTGTGCAGATTAATCGGATTTATTTCATTCTTTTACATTTGCACATGTGCAAAAACAATCAAAATCATAGAAAATGGAAATGACGTAGTCAAACGTAAATGGCAGACAGTAATTATGACTCTACCATCACTACGTACATACTTCAAATAAATCCAATAATCAACTGAAATGTCTGAACCAGGGTTTTTTGATTGTCATATTTGCGCAGGTAAATGCCTCAGACCCAGTTATTATAATTATCTGATTAGTCCCACTTATCTGATTTTACAGCCATGTGAACACGCTCAGTGAGTGTCTTCTGGATACGTGCACAGTCTGCGGTCTTCCTAATGATTGTGGTTGTGAACTGAACCACAAATAAATAGTTATTCACTTGTTAGGGGCGGCCATGACTCAGGTGGTAGACCGGGTCGTCCAATAACCAAAGGGTTGGTGGTCCAAATCCTGCTTTGTCCGAGTCTGTCTGTTGTGTCCTTGGGCGAGACACTTCACCCTCCTTGCCTCCAGTATCACTCATACTGGTGTATGAATGTTCGGTGGTGGTCAGAGGGGCTGCAGGCGCAAATTGGCAGCCACGCAAATATAGTTCACCATCAGAGGGAATAATGTAAAGCACTTTAGGTTACTTGAAAAGCATTATAAAAATCTAATCCATTATTATTATTATTTCCCCAAGCTGGAAATCAAATGGGGTTTTTTTGTTTTTGTTTTTTTTAAAGCTGTCAGCCATAATGATCAAAATTTGAATTAAAATTTGAATTTACAAATAATGAATCTAGAATTTTTTTTTCACTTTCTGAAATTACAATTTGACAAAAAATATTCTAGGGCGGTGCAGTGGTTAGCGCTCGTGCCTCACAACAAGAAGGACCCGGGTTCGATTCCCGGGCGATCCTTGGGACCTTTCTGTGTGGAGTTTGCATG
>JAQQZY010000005.1:5997602-6010751 GCA_030068375.1 Ostorhinchus rueppellii
CCGCCTCTCAGAGCGTGTTTCCAAAGGAACCATTCAACGTGAATGATAAATACACTGGTCTGTGACGCGCTCAAGCTTGGCAAGATCAAAAACCTGGACATTTGAAGGACTTTATAAACCGTACAGGCCGGTCTCAAACGAGGACATGTCCGGGCAAAAGAGGACCCTAATATTTATACTGGATTTTCACTGAAAAGATGCAAAATACAGAGGACTATTTTTACAATAAATTGTGTTAAATCACTTAAGAAATGTTAACTATGGAGAAAAAAATCCTTTGGGAACTGACACAAAAGTAGCACTGAGTCTTTGAGTTAAATCTAAGTAAGTTACAGCCCAACTATAGAGTATTTTCCTTTAAGTTTCTATGATTTTTAGAGGCTTAAGCCTCTGTGTGATGACTTCTTGTTGTTTTTACCTGACCTGAAACTCTGCATTTTTGTAATTACTATTGTTACTTTGGACGAACATTATTGTATTGACAATATCTTGATGACGTAAACACGAGTTGACATGAAGGTACATCTGAAGCACAGGCTGTAATTTGTCAAATATGCAACTTATGCCGATTCTTCCTTCCTTTACAGAGGGTAAAAACAGCTTGCACCTTAGAACAACTTATGAAAATTTCATGCCGCTGTCATGAATAGTTCAAAAGTAATGACTTATTGAAATAAGCAACCTTTTCTCGTCTCTTGTTTTTTCAGTAGAACCCTAACTCAGGGATGTCAAACTCATTTTAGTTCGAGACACATTCAAGTGGGCTTAGTCACAAAAGTAAAATTACACTATGAAAATGTTTACCACTACAAACCATCCTTTAAAAATGTGAATAACTTGAACAACCTGAAATTTATTAAGAAAAATAAATAGTTTTAATAATACTGTATAATGTCTGTTGTGTCTATCATTTACATTGCAACTTACAGATCACAGTGGATCTATAAATACACAAAACATTTAGAAACATGCAGAATATAGCAGAAGATAGCAATGCACCAGAAAAGATCTTATTACATTTTGTGAACACGTCAAAGTTCAAAATTTGTATGAATTTTTAAAACATTTTTTCCCCTCATTTACTTATAATGGGCAAAATTTCACATGTCTGTAGCAGCAAAACTATTGGTTGAATTCATACCAAATTTGGTTTGTAGACTATGAGTGATCCCGAATAGATCTCATTACATTTTAGGCAAAGTAAGTCAAAGTGAATTTTTTTTTTAGGAATTTTAAAAATCTTTTTTCTTCTCCATTTACTTATAATGGATGAAATTTCACATGTCTATAAAAACATCAAATTTGTTTCAGTTTACTTGAAACTTGGCACATGTATAGAGGCAGTGCATATGCTGACATCACCACACACAAGCACAATGACATCAGTTGGATCGATGCCCAAATAAGCTACAATACATGTGAGGGGCGGGGTTTGTTGTTCCTAGAACCACTTGTTTTTCTTTAGATATTTCAGGTTGTCCATATTTGTTCAGGTTATCCACATTTTTTGGACAGGATATTTTATAAATGTCAGTATTCATTCATTCATTCATTTTCTGAACCCACTTTATCCTCACAAGGGGTCGTTTGGAGCCTATCCCAGCTTCTTAAGGACATAAATATCAATATATTCATGGAATTTAACTTTTTTTTTTTACACTAAAACAAAGAGAAAACTGTGGAGTTGTCATTATAGTATTTTACTGGTCTGATCCACTTTCGATCACATTGGTCTGTACATCCTTGATTATTAATATCTTCATTGTCATTTTTGCATTTAACAAATTCATCCCACAGGCCAGATTGGATGTTTTGGTGGGCTGATTTTGGCTGTATGTTTGCCACCTGGGCCCTCACCAAAAGCTCCGATACCTTAAAAACTAATTAAGATTTCAAGCTGAATTTAAGTTTAGTGTTTATTGGAGGAACAAACGTTATTTTCTGAGACAAACTTTCCCTCGAGAAGTCTCACCGGGATTGTCCTGTGGAGCATTTCGGCCTATATATTCCAGTTTTTTTGAGGATTCTTTGGACTTGTTTGTGTTCTTACTGTTAAATCTTATAAAAGAGGATATTACCAGCAGGCACAAATATGGAGAAGTTGATTATCAAAAAGGTATTTTGAAGGAAAAAAAAAGTCACTATTTTTCCTGGAATAAACAGGTCTATTAGTCCATTATTAGCCTAGTGTTTTTCTAAAGTCCACGTATCACAGTAAATCCACAGTCTTATCTGGGCTGAAACACTGTTTTGCTTTTGTTTGCTTTCACAGCAGTTGTTTTAAATGACATATAGCGGAGGAGTGTGAATCGGTGCTCTTTGTTCGAGAACAGAATGGCCTATTTACCTGGTTCACATTGCTGCTTCCTTCATCCATCCACTGGGGCTTTGTCCTCTTTCCTCTGTCATTGTTGAGTCTCCAGTTAAAGAATCCAGACGTCAGGGGCTGATTTCTCTGGCGTCCTTTTAATTTATATGCGTTACATTTCTACCACTAATACTGAAATGCTTACTTTTATACCAGGGGTGTCAAACTCATGCTAGTTCAGGGGCCATATTCACCCCAGTATGATCTCCAGTGGGCCGGACCAATGAAATAATAACAGTGAGAAAAGTCATATTATGTTAGGATAGACGTGTTAGAAAATATCGGTTTTGCAATATATCGCGATATTTCCTTTCACAATACTGTATCGATATCAAAAAGTACTGTATTGATATTTTTAGGTATTTGTTCAAATGCAGATATAGCAGAAGTTCATTTTTCTTTTGTTTTTCTATATTGCTCATATTTTATTTATTATTATTTAACACTGTTTTATTAAATAATGCTCATTTGAAGCATCCTAAAAGCACTTTTTACTGTTCCTCTATTGGAATTACACAAAAATAATATCATGATCTAATAGAATATGAACATTTGAGCAGGATCTTTAAACTGAAATGTCTGTAAAATATGGCTTAAGTTTTAACGCAAGAACATTTTACAGTATCAGATCCTGTCATGATCAAATAAAAATGTGTTTAGTATCTGTGCATATTTCTGGTGTAATCCAATTCTTCAGGGAAATCATCATTTTTATAACAGAAATAAATACAAATTGCCTTTTCAACAGTATCATGATATATTGTATCGTGATTCTCGTATTGTGATTTGTATCGTATCGTCAGATTCTTGCCAATATACATCCCTATGTTACAATAATGTTAACAACTACAAGATTCCCTTAAAAATCTCAATAACAAGAATAACTTGAAATGTCTTAAGAAAAGCAAGTGCATTTTACTAATATTCTGCCTCCAATTATCAGTTTATCATTTACACATGTGCATTAGAACTTAGATTACAGTTACACAAAACATTTAGTAACAGGCAGAACATTGATAAAAATCCACTTACTCCTCAAAATTGTTGCATTTCACAAATTCATCCCACGGACCAGTTTGGACTCTTTGGCCCCTGGGCTGCATGTTTGACCCCTGCGTTTTATACGAAATTTAAGGTCAAATCAGGGTTGATGTTGTCTCAAATTTGGTCTTTGGCAACAGTATCAATTGTCGCTTTTCCATTAGGCTTATGTGCAAAACCAATACCAATATTTACTACATGTAAAAAAAACAAAACAGAAGTGCGTAATATCGGCTTTTCCATTAAATCACAAATGCGATGATTTGTTTATTTATTATCGCGAGATGAGACGAGAAGTCATTCCCCAAGCATGCCAATGAACATAAATATGGTGCTGATTTACAGATATATTCATTCTTATTGTATATTATCCTATCTCGTACTAAAGTAAAAAGTTATTCAGTTTCCTGGTGTGTCCTCTCATACTGCACCATGTTTCTTTTCAAACTCTTCTTCTTTGCCTGTTGTAACGTCCGTCCACAGCTGGGGGTTTTTTTTATTCACATGACTCTAATTGCGAAAAAAGGCCTTTCCATTGTAGTTTTGCGTAATATACCAATTTCACAACACCTGAAAAAACACCTCTTGCCACTGAAAAAGCTTTTCATTGAAAAACAAGAGTTTTGGTGAAATTGCTGTTCTTCCGTTTTTATGCGCAAGTTATGTTTGCGATATTTTAGGGTCAATGGAAAAGCGACTACTGAATACAACCACTTCTCACTTTTCACCAAATCGTCCAATCTTAGTCATGTTTGCTATTTAGGTGAAACTTGAGAAGGTCCTGGATGAGTTCTTAGGGTGTCGACCTTTACCTTAATTTCAGAATCAGTCAGAATACTTTATTAATCCAAGGAGGAATATATTATGTGTTGCGTACAGATGCTCCACTCAAGTATAATTAAAAAGTAGCAGGAAAGAATGCTATCAATACAACAAATAAGAAAAAAAAAAACATCTCAAAATAAATTTCATTTCAATTCATTTTATTTATTCATTCCAATCTAAATGATTGGGGAGGAGGAGGATGAAGAAAACTGATAATACCTGCCCCTTTCTTGAAACATATGTTTACCTCAGATAAGTTAGAACTATTACAGTAAACAGTTTACATGATAGTCAATGAATCAGTGAAGGTACCAAGCACTAGCCAGTTAAAGGCAGAGTAGGGCGGGTCATGGCTTCACCATCCTAGGGGGAAACATGGGCAATTTGGCTGCAGATACAACTGAATGGAGCACATCAGGGGGGATTTAGAAGTGTGTATTCGCAATGATGACTGAAAAATAAGTAGAGATACTCATATCCCGCCGTATACCCTGGACTACACCACTGCTCACGATGTCATGGGCACTGCATTAGATTGTAGCCAAACACTAAAAAGACGGCGCTCAAACACCTCCGCTGAGTTACTGTGAAGCTTTTGTTGTCATTATGTGTTCATGGGAAAATGCATTTCACATGACCTTGAGGGTTGTTTCTTTTCTTCAAGTTTTTTCTTCTTACCTTTATCAGCGCCTGAAACCGCTTGGCCCAACAAACTGACTTGCTGCTTCATTCTAGGTTGCCAGGTTTTCATTATATTTATAATTTTCACTGTTTGGTGTTGCCAGATCATCAACAAATCAAATGACATGATACATAAGTTTGGGGTCCCCTGGTGGCTGCAGGGCCCCAGGCAGCCGCTTAGTTTGTAAAAACGAAATTGTGTATCCAGATTTTTTCTGTTATATATATCATTTCGATTTTGTTGCAAGAAAATGGAGTTGAATGATAACTTATTTTTTCACCATTTTCTTGAGAAGATGGTGGTTTATGCACAAAATCCACAAAGTTTGCCTCCTGAGAGGAAAGATTTCCTTCCAGCTCCTCTAGTATAAAAGCTCTTTGGTCAGAGTTGATGAAAAGATTGTGATTCGGTTTAAAAAAAACATTCTATTATGAGTCATTTTTAATCACACCAATGCAGAGTTTAGCTGTTAGACTGAGCCCTGATGAAGCACTGCCAGTCCCTAAAGCTAATATGCATACTCCACAACCTGTCATCACAATCAGCAGCCCAGGCAGGACACCGGCGTCAGATTTAAGCGTTTACACACAATGACGTACATTTGTGTTTGGCGACGATTATGCCAGAGTGATGCTCTTGCACATCTGCGCAAGCATGACACAGATAGTCCCTCAGATTACAAAACCTCTCCCCGCAGAGTGTGAGATTCACAAGTCCGATGAGCAGACAAAGCAGATATGGACAGTTACGCCTACGTATGTGCAGAAGAGGTTTAAGTAGGTTTAAGAGGAGGTGATTTTTCACCGAGGATTAAGGTCTGGTGTAAGCTGGATGTATCAACGTGGTGTTATAAATCTGCAGGGTGGGACAGACAAACGTCACTGAAAACTGGACAAAAGGGGTTCGTGACCACTTCTGTGCCGACCAGAACCAGGACGAGGCACAATTATCCCATAGTGACCCAGTGCTACTTTTGTGGCAGTTTCCATATGATTTTTTCCCCTAAATGTACCCATTCTGAAGGGATTTGTCTCCGTTTATTGTCATACTATCCTCTGTGTTTTGCATTGTTTCAGTGAAACTCATGTATTTTGTTATATTTAAAGGAGTCATATTTATCTAAACCCACTTTTATTAGTCTTTGATTCATTTATTTGTGTATTTGGACCCTAATAATTCCAAAACTTTAAATTTGAACCCTCCAGGTGCTGCAAAGCTATCTTTATATTCATTCTGGGGGGAAAAAAAAATTTAGTGGATTTCTACAACCTATTTTAATTCGTTCTTAATTTGTTACGTTTTATAATTAGTTACATCAGTACATATGCACATATAAGGTCAAGACTTCTGTGCTGCCCCCTCGTGGACAAAGAGAATTCAGTTTGGGTTCATCCATTTTGTCTGTGCAGAGCTACCGTAGTTGTCATGCCGCTGAAGATGTCTCGTCAGTTTGGTGACAGTTAAAGACCAGTTATGTGTTTTTTTGGCCCTACAAAAAATATCTGTGTGTAAGTACTATTGTATATTAAGATGTTAAATCATTGTACAAGGTCAGTTAAGGGTCCTTGTGTTGCTTAATACTTTTCTTTGTCCATTAACGAAAGACGCTATTTGCGTTAGCATACATATGGGATTTTCCATGTACTTTAGCATCGTGCTAATCGCTATCCTTAACTGACGTTTTTTGTGTGGTTTTGGAACTGTAGCTCATTATAAGTGAATGTTGTGAATGATTTACATATACATAGCAATGATAGGTTGTATTTTGATGTTCTACACATGTTCTTTTGCTCATGAAAAAAATAAAATGTACATGATTGTGACATACTTTTTGTTTTTGTATGTACAGTTTTACAGTCATCAGGTAAATATTCAAAACAGCAAGAAGCTTCCTGGGTGTTCTTTGAAGAACTGTTCTCTACCGTGTCTGTACAGTTATTGGACAAACACGAGTGAAGACAGAATAACTTTAAACAAACATTTCTCAGAATGTTCCATATTTGTGTAACACTTGTTAGTTTTGGTGTTACTCAATATAAGAAAGTGGATGAAGATTCTTTATTTTTAATATCCATGGCTAGTACTACATTCGAACTCCCCTCATCTCATCACCTTTTCGCTTTCTCTGTATCCTTCCGCCAATCCATTACAATAGTCCCAACAACAGAAACAATATAGACCCAGTTACATTATACAAATGAAATTAACAAAACAAAAATAAATTGTCTTACATTACTATTTGAATGCATTATGTATTTTATTTATTTGTTACTACTGCAATTTGGGTAGTTTGTGTTGTTCTAAATGTGCTCTATAAATAACCTTGATCTTGACCTCACAGAACCAGAATGACGATTGATTCAGTCAGATGTTTCTCCAGTGCTGCTAAAAGGGTTGTGTAAGTTAAAGAGTCCAGTTTGTCACATTTTCTGTCCCTTGTCGTTTCTAGATTGAAGAGAGACGAGCTTTGACGGGAGGTTCCAACGACACAAGTTGTGTATTTCTGGTCAATCGGCCATACGCTCTGGTCTGCTCTGCGGTGGCCTTCTATGTCCCGTTGGCCCTCATGATACTGGCCTACCAGCGTATTTACGTCACCGCCATGACCCACGTGCGCCAGATCGAGACTCTGCAGCGCGCCGGCTCTGCTCCCGTGACCGGGACAGCTCCCATCATCACAGTGAGGTCGTCCACCTCTTCAGATCCACTGGAGCACTACCGCCTGAGGACGACGACAGGCTCCGGGTCCACAGACCATGTTCCCATCACAAACAGCCGCATGCGCATAGAAACCAAAGCAGCAAAGACACTTGCGGTCATAATGGGCTGTTTCTGTCTATGCTGGGCTCCATTCTTCATCACCAATGTGGTAGACCCCTTCATCCACTACTCAGTGCCCTGGCAGCTTTGGACAGCCTGGCTGTGGCTCGGGTACATTAACTCAGGGCTGAACCCGTTCCTGTATGCCTTCCTGAACAGAGCGTTTCGGAGAGCTTTTTTGGTCATTCTCTGCTGTGGGAATGAGAGATACACCCGACAGGCCAGCTGCTCCTACGGACACACCCACAGAGCATGCTCAGCAGCATCAGTCAACGGGACATCTATGGCACTGAGGTAAACTCACAAAGTCACATTCTTATTTGCACCTTTTCTTGCTTTACATTTTAGAAAATACAATGGAAATGTTTTCATTTGTAAGCTACGACCTTCAGGGTACACTGCCAATAAAAAAGTTGCACATGCAATATTTGACTGCATCACCTCTGGTTTGTTTTAGAATTAGAATTCAGAGATTTATTTCTAAACACGTGATACTTGTTAAATGCATAAATAGATGCTGTGTGAATCTCTATTATGGGTTCACTGTGTTTTGGAAGAGGTTCTTAGATGCAAGAAGATATAATAAGCATAACTCATACCCTAACATTAACACTACATTAAGCAGAGCGCGGTACCATCAGTGCTTCATCCATCAAATAGAAGCTACATTATGCTTATCAGTTGTTTAGATTACTTACTTATAGAAATGGGAAAAAAAAAGCTGCATGCTTTGTCTAGGGTTTAGAGAATCAGACACTGGGAATGAAGCTTACATTTTTTATATTTTAGTTACCTACAAAGGCCAACCTAGAAGTTGATTGTATTTATAACATATTTCCTGCTTTATCTTGGATTACACAGTAATTCCCAGCAGTTTCTGTAGTCTGTGGGATAAAACTCCTGTTGTTGTCATAGGGCATTCTATAGCTTTGAAGCAAGTTTGGACTGGGACTTGGTGAAATTATTCTAAATGGATATAAATTTTTGGTCATGCATGTAAAGTTGTAGAAAAAAAAATATTAAGCCACTTCTTTTTTTCTTCAATTTCTTGTTCAATTTAATGCCTGGTTCAACTCCATTTGTCCATTTGTTTGGACAAATATAATGATAACAAGAAAAATTGCTCATAACAGTTTAATTTCAGAGCTGATATCTGTCCATTTTCTATGTTTTCTTGATAAAAACAAAAACCACTTCAGTACTTACATCAATATCTATCTCATTTTACTGACAAAAACAGTGCTTTTAGACGTTCCATGTTTTTTTTTCTGTCTGTTTCAGTCACATGATACACACAAGAGTTAGTACTAGATTCCATAACCATTGTTTTTGATGACTTTTGATGGTCTAATAATTTTTCCCCAACTGTATTATCTACAGTATTTAAATCTAAGGCTTCAGCTGCATAGACTGTATTGTAGTTTACTCATATGAACACAAAAATAAATACATTTCTCTAAAAATACAACAAATCCAGTGAGATTCTGGCATCTATCAACATAATATATTAGTTGATGATGTCCTGATAACTGATCTGAGGCGATCTGCTGTTCTTCCTAAAACCAAATCATGGAAAAGATTAGAGCCTTTAAGCATCAGGTTCATTCATCTCCCTGTAAAGAGCCTTGTCTACAGTTAGCACTGCTGTCTTCGTAATCATAATCTATTAGGCTTTGTTGTAAAAATAGAGACGTGAATATCTATCTTTTTGACACAACTGATCATCTATTCACACCCTGTTTTCACAGCAGTTAAAGGTTAGACCATTTGATGCATTCCTCTGTAACTTGGCCAGTTCTGAATACTTTACGTCTTATTAATGTAATGAAAGAACCAGATTTAGATCAGTCCAAGAAGCATACTGTTTTACTTACACTCACTTATATTAGATATGATAAATGTTAATGCGACTCCGAGTGAACTAATGTATAAATCAAGATAGTTTGCGTTGTAAAATACTAAGAATTTGCTCACTTAAACCTCACTGATACCTCCATCTTGCATGTAATACTGCGTCTCATACTGCTCCAGAGCGAACATATGGTTTGATGCATGACCTATTGTATCTGAATTAAGCATTTACTTTAATTAAAGTCATGTGTAATATCCCAGCAGTTAAATGACAAATGTGAATGTGCTGTTCCTTCTCTGAGTGTATGTCTAATGGCCAACAATGATGCTCTGCACATGAAATATTTTACCAGCAAAAGAAAATTGCCTTGCAGTAAACCTTATGGAAAATGACTTTTATAGCACATGAAGATGGTGCGGTGGATGAAAACAAATCATATTAATAAGGAACTGCAGTGTGAGAATAAGAGACGGAGATGGTCAGAATCAAGAGGTTAAACATCAATGTGGCAACAAAATGTGCATTAGAGGTAATCAAACAGATGTTAAATGTCCAACTTTATAGCAAAAATAAACAAGCGTGGAAGAAAAATAGCTTATGTCTCTTTGGCTAATTTCCTGTTCAGGGAGTAACGATTGATTTAATTCACGTAAGTATTTTATTAATACTTACAGTTATATATAATTAAGGGTGTGGTAGGTGGGTGAGTGGCATTTGATTGACAGGTAACATTCTAAGTGTCTATTTGCTGAAATAAATATTTTTTTTGCTAACAGACAGCTCTACTGTAGTTGTGGTTAAAATTCTAAGACAACAATCAATGAATAAATCAATCAAATAATTTTTTTTTTCAAATGCTTAGTGAACTTTCATGTTTTACTGCCACTGAAGCTAAAGCATTAACCATGAACCGTCACACGTTTTTGTCCAAATATGGTCCTTCCTTGCTAAAGATGGTAAACATATTTTTCATACAAGTAAATGTGCAGAAACTTGTAAAAAATATTCCAGTCGAAGTAAAAATTATTTTCATATTTCTACGAGTTGTTTCTCTGAAAAATGACTGAACCTTAGATCATCCATGTCAGTATTAGTCATGTCATCCCACTGAATAGATGATACATTTCTCCACAGTCCTCGCTCCCATTTCTTTTTTGTTTTATTTATTGTATTTATTTATTTATCAGGGACAATGTAGTGCAGTGTGGAGAACATATGGGCTTTTCAAGAAATAAATACATTTGCAATATGAACAACAAAAACAACATAAAAAACAGTATAAGGGTCAAAACACAGTATTCAAAATCTCTGTGATGGGACATTTTAGATACAATTTGACAGATTAGTTGTTGCTAAATTTCCCACATTTTTACTTTTAAATTAATTTTTGCTTTATTTGTACCATAAGGGATGATCCAAAACAAGGAGCTACTTTATATTGAAATAAATGTTGGAATGGCAATCAATTAAAGTTCGCTCTCTGATGGGACATGACTGTTTTGACTGTCTTGTTACGTCTTATATGTTGCTACGTCTGTCATGTGTGACATGCACTGCTCTATAGACCAAAACTTTTGTATATGTTGCTGTTGGCTGTAGGTTGAATGTTGAGAAGATGCTTTTTGATGCAACATAAGTAATATCAAAAAAACAAAGAAACAATCTTGTAACAACAATGCAAAGAGCAGAAAATACAGATATTTACTTGAAAAAAGTTGTCAGACAAAATATCCAGGATATTTCCTTTCCTTTCCTTTCCTTTCCTTTCCTTTCCTTTCCTTCTCTTTTGAAGGGACAATGCACATTAAAGACCATTGTATATAACACCAATGTAAATATGCCAGAGTTAGCAAAACTGCTACATTTTCATCTGTGGTCCCTTAACAGATTACAAACAATAAAACAATTCATATCAATACACAAGGTCCAAAAAGTGCAGATAAGTCCAGTCGAGTCACAGTAAATATGCTATAAAGTACATGTTTTTGAAATGCAAGAATTAAAGTTATTGTATGAAGAAATTATGGAAGTAGATACAAGACACTAAAGCAGACTTAACATTCATTAACTCACTCAAAAAGGCAAGTATAGTAAGTTAACTAGAGTAATGACTATATTTATAATGCTATTCTAGTAGTTCTAAGCTTTCTTTAGCCTTGTTTAGGTTTAGGCAGTAACAGAGTTCAACATAGAAGGATGGATTTTTTCCAAATGTGTCTTTTTCTTACAAAGTGAAATCTGTGATTGTACAACAACACAATAGATAATGGTCCAAGAATACTTTGTTTTTTACTGGTGGTTTGTGTTGACGTTAATGTTGGTGATTTAGTAGACAGCTGTGTTTGTGCTCGCTGCTCCGTCGAGTGCAGGGGATGATGGAGGAGGCGACCTGCTTGTGTCGGCATTGTTTAACTTTAACACAAGCACTTCAACACACGGAGTCAAACAGAAACAACCGCATGTGGATTTATGCAGATACACACATACACAAGCACAAATCTGAAAACCAGTTTGGAATAATCAAACATTAGTCTTCTTATGCCTGTGATTCTAAATAAATTGTAACACACGCACACACATACACACCTGGTATTTCCTCTACAGGTTTTGCAGTCATAGTGTTTCTGGTTTTTTTTTTTTTTTTTTTTTTTTTTTTTTAGGTGTTCTGTCTTCTCTGTGTAGGAAACAAAAAGGCAAACAGTGTTAAATCCAATCTGATGTCCTCTCTTAAAATCTGTCTTGACAAGAAACAGACTCAGAAAATCAGATTAAAGCCAGCAGGATCCTAAAAAATTTACTGCATAGTTTACTGGAAATCATATCTTTTTTTTTCAGTGAGCATCAGGTGTTCGCTCTATGGGTATTTTATGTATTTTATATCCTTTAGCTGTTTGTAAATCAAACTGCTGTTCTTTTATTCATCTGCTTTAGGTTAACTGTTGTTTTTCTCAAACATATGGCCTCAACTCATAGTGTCTCACTGCTTTTATTTGGTCGCCAAATGCATGACAATAATATGATAAGTGTTTTCACCTTCTTGGTTTAAATAGAAGAAGAGTGATCTCTGCTGGAGTTTGTAAATGTTGATTATGTATAATGCAGTGATTTTTTTAAACCGATGTACAAAACAAAACACAAGATTGACAACAACATAAATGATACAGATGAAAATGAGATAAATCACACAATGAGGTGAAGATGAAATAAAAATGCGACATGATGAGAAAAGCATGGTGGAACAACATATCTAAATGAAAACAACATAAAAAAGCATACCATGAACACAAACAACAGAAAAAGCATGAGATACAAAACAATGTAGCAACACAAAATTAGCATTAATAATTTTGCAACAAGATACAAACAATATAAATATCACTGGATGAAAATGAGATGAATCATACAACAAGATGAAGATGCAACAAAATAAAAGAATGTAAAAACAAATGTAAGAAGGTGAAACAGCATATGAAGATGTAAAGAACATTCATTCATTCATTCATTCATTCATTCATTCATTCATTCATCTTCTATACCCACTTTATCCTCACTAGGGTCACG
>JAQQZY010000005.1:6012258-6024777 GCA_030068375.1 Ostorhinchus rueppellii
GCTGGGATAGGCTCCATGCGACCCCCGTGACCCTAGTGAGGATAAAGCGGGTATAGAAAATGAATGAATGAATATTTTATGACTATTATATATGTTCCTTATTTGTATTTTATTGTATTTATATTTTATTGATCCACTGATCCATTTACTTACTTACTTAAATCAATTGTGAATTGTTACAGGACAGTAAATAACCATTTTACTAAACAAAAAGATTTTTTTCTTGCATATAATCTCCATGAAGTGAGGAATAACTAGTATTAGAGTATGTTAAAATGTGACAAAACATCAAATTATTTGCATTAAAAATGTTTTCATTTCATAACTTTCACCCAGTTCATCACTTTTTGATGATTGTTTTCAGTACATATTTCTTTACTTTAAAAATTATACATATGGTGTCCAACTGAGTGGACATTTCTGTAACTCCATGAAAAATAGGTTCATTAAAAGTATTTCAGTTGCATTGATTTTTTTTTTATGCCTAAAGAAGAATAAAAACAATCAAACACAAAAATCTTAACTCAAGGTTCTCAAAATTCATGAATGAAAAGTAAAAAAAAGAAAAAGAACAAACAAACAACAACAACAACAAAAAAAAAACAACTGCACTCCAAAGAATATAGGGGGAAAAAAGGCATCTGAAAAACCTTTTACGAAATCATCATACTGTTTCCAATTTTTCTTTTCTGGGTCTCAGGAGGTTAAGGTAACAACAAGGAAAGACAAAAATATGCATAGAAATACAGTTTAGAATATCGTGGTACAATGCTCAAAGCAAACAAACAAACAAATACATTTGACTCATAAAGACCTAGGGCTTCTTTTGCTCAAATACAATTTTCTCTGTTTGGAATATATCTTTAGTGATTCATCTGCATTTATTATATTATTATGCTGTGTATTGTGAATATTTTAGGTGAAAATCATGTGTTTTCCTACATTTTATTCACTGATCACGTAGATCAGGAGTGGCCAACCCTGGTCTTCAAGAGCCACAATCCTGCATGTTTTAGATCTATCCCTCTTCCAACACACACATGATAAGCCTATCATCAAGCTCTGCAGAAGCCTGATAAGGACCATCAGGTGTGCTAGCAGAAGGATCATTTAAAACATGCAGGATTGTGGCTCTTGAGGACCAGGGTTAGCCACCCCTGATGTAGATGTTCATAAAAGCTCACGGTAAAGTTTAGGGTTATTATATCAGAAACAGAGAAAAATGAAGAAAAAGTGACTTTTTCAGTAAAATGTATAATTAACTATGTATAATCCAAGTGTGTCCAGTCCATCCGACTCCACTGGTTTTACTGGTGAATCAATGTTGTAGAAGATGACGGTGTTTCCATGGTAACTACAGAGCCTCTGAACATCCAAATGGGTCATATCTGATGAACATGAAAAGATGAAGAACTGCATTTTACACCAATTATTGACATGTATTGATAAGATTAGTGGATCAGCGGGTTCAAATCGTTTTCAACAGTTGGTGGTTTTGGTCGACAGTGGATCTTTGGTTCTTTATGGGTTAACTGGACTGTGTGAACCATTCGCTGTTGGATTGTTTATGCCAGCAGTGTCAAATTCATTGTAGTTCAGGAGCCACATACAGCACTCCAATTCGATCTCAAGTGTGTCAGACCATTAAAAACCTATCATAATAAAATATAAATAATGTCCAACTCCAAATTTTTTCTCTGTGTTTTGAAGGGGAAAAAGTAAAATTACATTGTAAAAATACGTACATGTACAAACTATTCTTTAAAAAGTGTGAATAACATGAAAAACCATGAGCAAACTGAAATTTCTGGACAAAAATAAGCATAATTTTAACAATATTACATCTCAATGTATGATTTACAGACGTGCATTACAACTTACAGATAACAGTTTATGTACAAACACACCAAACATTTAGTGACATTCAGAATATTGTTAAAATTACAAGTGCTTACCTTAATAATTCTCAGGTTGTTCATATTTGTCCAGGTTAGTCACATTTTTGTGAAAGGATAGTATGAAAATGTAAACACTTTCATGTCATTTTGACTGGATTTACACTAAAACAAAGAGAAAGGTTTGAAGTTGTTTTAGGGTTATTATAATAGCATTTTATTAGTCTGACACACCAGAACTTAAATCATGTGACATCATCGTCTGTTTTTATCGTCAGTGTAATTTTTTTACACAATGACAGCTAAAGCCCAGCAGGCGGCAGTAGTGTATCGCGAGGGACGCTAGATAGCTTTAAAACCAAGAAGAAGAAAGAGACGGATTAGTAGTAGTAGAAGAAGAAGAAGAAGAAGATGATGATCAAACAGACGGGGTTGTGATTCGGAAAGTTATTTATAGTTACGGTATGTTTTGTTCTTTCTACTCCCTCTCTTTTTCTCTTACATTATCATTCCATTCGCTGTTTCTCAGTCGTCAGTTTTGTAGATTATTGGTTAAACTGAAAGACAACTGGAAATAGTATTTAGTGACAGATTCACCGTCTCGTATGTCTTCCATGTGACAGTTTGACAGGTGCAGTACACATTATCCAAAAAGTGAAATAACTGAACTGCAACAATTCACCAGATGTGGAAAAGAGTCATTTTGAACGGTCATGTGCATGTTCTCTTTCACGTAAATACTAAGTAAACCGCGGTTGAATTGGTTTGATGTTGAATATTGACACATTCAAAGACACTCGTTTAACTTGTGATACATATCCCTGATTTTTATTTATTTATTTATTTTTTAAAAACTTGTGATGTCTTCATAATCATCCAGGGTATATATCACAAGACAGTAATTCGTAAAATCATACTATGAGCTGATTTTTTTTTTTACTTTATTTTTTATCTATATTTTTAACACACAAATAAAACATCACAACAAAACAATAAGCAAACATCAACATTTAGAGCATTAAGTTCAGTCTCTAGATAAACAAAATAAAAACAGGTTTAGGTTATGAAAACATTATATAGGTTCAAGAGTTCCATTTTTTTCCAATATTTTTTTTTTTACATTTATCAGAACTGAGTCTTAATGAAGAAGTCAAATCATAAATTTCATTCACGGCCTTTTTCCAGTCCAGAAGTGCTGGGGGATCTTCACGCAACCATTTCTAAGTTATGGCTTTTTTTTTTCTGCCCCAGCTAATAATATTGACAAAAGATATCGGTCAGATTTTCTCATTTCGTGTGGTATGTTACCCAAGTAATTCACGATAAAATCACATTGTAAGTCCATTTCGTATTTCTTTTTCTTTCTTTTTTTTCCATTTCAAACATGTAGACAAAGAAATTAAAACCAAACAAGACCCACCAACCAGATATCAATAGTGATACCCAAAAGGCTGATAGGCAAACAATGTAATGTAACAATGTAAGTTATAATAATACAACTAAAAAATAAATAAAATGACACATGCTCAAAAATACAAGAATATACAATATACAAGAGAACAGCTGGAGAATAACTGTCCACTGGAGTGACCATTATGCATGAAAGGGATATTTAGCATTTAGTTTATTAAAAACACATTGTGATTAAACTATCGTACACTTTTGTACAGCTGAAAAAAATACCTGTGCAATGAGTCAAGCTGTGTGTTTAAATAGATAAATCAAATTCAGCTCTAATCATTTGAAGAAATGTAAAGATTATCGGCCAGCATTACTTTGTCTTTGCACCTTCATTTTTATTATCTAGCATGTTTTAAAATAAAAATCTTCATTTTCCGTAATCTGAGTCAGATTACTGTAGTATCAGAACAGTAATTTTAAGACTAGACAAATGTGTTCTGTAAGAAATCCACAAACGTGAAATTTTATCCCTTGATTCTTTCATTTGTCATTACTTTTATGAAAGATGTTAAAGGAATCTATCGAAAAACAAAAATCAGACATTTCAGACCAGTTCAGTGTTTTCCCTCTAGGTTTGTGGAGGTTTTAGGTGCTGGGTAAGGGCCAAAGAAAATATACTGTTTTGACTCTAAATAGACATTTTGTCATATTTCTTGGCTCGTGTGATAGCAATATTTAGATCTTTTTTTAGTGTATTCTCAGCATAGTTTTTTGCAGAGTGCATAGTTGCCAGACAGCTTGAAGGCAAATGGTGTTGTACTCCAGGTTTAGAGATATTTAGTTCAGCTTCTCTTGGCGGTTTTTACATATCTGTCAGTATATGACGATTATAAAATTACAACAGAATCACAACAATTTTTCTAGTGAAATACATGTGGTCTGTGTGGCCATGCTGTCACATAACATCCTTACTACATCTTCAAAACAAACAAAAAGTAGAGGCTATTTTTAACCTAAAAGATTTAAGAAGTTACATAAATGGGACGTGAACACTGGTCATTGCTGAAAAACCACCAGGTGATATTTTTAAAGATTTACTGACTTCAATCTGGTACTGGACATCAAAAATTGTGTCCTAAGGTTACCCTGGGGCATTGAAAACTGAAGCCAAGCAGCAGTATGTGATGACTTTGGACAGAAAAAACATTATATGCCTCTAAAATTTGATGGTGTGATGTAATAGTAATCTACCCACTAGTGTATACATTCTCCAATGTTGACTCCACAATGATGAACTACAACATCCATTTGTAATAAACACAACAATATGTTGTAAGAAAATTCTACAATGTTAAACAGCCTGCTCCAAAAAGTTCCACACTCTATATTTTGCTGTGGTATTACATCAGTGAGTTCAAGCAATGTCCCAACATTTATTTTATATCACTAGTTACACTTATTTTGACATTTGACTGTCAACATCCCAAAAAATCCCAATCTGGATCAGGTCTGGACTCTGGAGGTCAGTCCATGCTTCCTGACCCACTCCCACAGTTTCAGTCTGAGAAATATTTATATGTTGGAATAGGCCTGTGTCATCAGAGGCAAGAAAATAAAAGATAAACAAACCAGGTGATTCAGTCTATTTATGTTCAGCTAACCTAATTTTTTGGACACATAATGTTGTTGAGCCAATGAAACCAAACCCAGATCATAACACTGCCCCCACAGGCTTGTACTGTAGGCACTAGGCATGATGGGTAATCCCTTCATCCACATGTCTTCTCATTCTGATGTCCATTCACTGTGGAACAGGGCCAGTTTGGAGTCATCAGACTACATGACCTTCATCCATTAAAACACAGGCCAAACTTCATGCGCTTTATCAAACTGATGGTGATTTAAAGAATGAGAATATACTCCGTGCATCAGTTAAAGAACATGTTACAGTGGAAACATATTAATCACTGCAGTAATTATCTAGTGGAAGGATTTGAACTATTAACTTACTTGAGGTGTTGACTTTTTTTTTTGGCCAAGCATAAAACAAACACCATTCTGCATAGCTTTTGCTACTGATGCTTTAAAATACACTGGACTGAAAAGGCTGCTGTGTTTTCACGGAAGTCACATTTTGCATTCATTTACTTGGAACACCTGCCATCTTTCTACTTTTTTCACCTCTGCCTAATTCAAAGAGAAATGTTTTCTTTTTGCACCATTAATCTTTTCATCTCATTCTGCAGTGCAGCCTCTGACAGTGGAAGAATCAGTAAAAAAAAAAAAAAAGCAGATATTATGACTGTTCATTATTAACTTCTTTTTATAATGTACATTTTAAATCTGTCCAAAGGGCATTTATGAAGCATATTCGATACACTCCTCAGAGCCACTCAAGTTACGGACTGTTGGAGTTTCCAGTGTCTCCTCTGGCTCTCATTGTTTTCTCAGTGGTTCTGTCAGATGTTTCATCTTACCTCCTTCAAAGCAGCTGATATTACTACACAAAACTCTGTGGGAGTCAATATGTGAGCTTAAACTTAAAAAAAAAAAAAAAGTACAACAGAAGTAATGACATTAGATTAACCCTTTCATGGACAGTGGTCACTACAGTGGACAGCTGTTCAAAGCTGTTAAGCTGTAAATTCATGGATTTTGTTGTTTTAGTTCCAGCCAACACAGTAGAGGCTTATTTATTATCCCATACACTGTAATTCATACCATTACTGTAACTTTGCTGTGCCAGATAAACATGACCTGCAGCGACATGATTGAGTGTAAAAAATTGCTAATTGTTAAACATAAAGTTCTTGTTTTTTTGTTTTTTTTGTTTGCATATTATCTCCATGCAGGTATGTTAAAATGTGAGAAAACATCAGATTATCAGCGTTAAAATTTTTTTTTATTTCATAGTTTTTACACCTTTATATCAGTAAATCCATATTTCTTTGGGTCCAGCTGAGTGGACGTTTTTGTAACTCCATGAAAAATAGGTTTATAAAAAATAAATTGCATAGTTTGTTTTGTTTGCTTTTGTTTTCATGCTTAGATTTCCGGAATAAAAACACTCAGGAAAAAAAACAATCTTGATTAAGGTTATCATAATTCATGCTTGAAAGGGTTAATCATCATAAGCACAAATGTGTCCTTTAAAACTATCTGTTCGTTTAACGTCTGTTTTTACACAACGAGGTGCAGTCAATTGGCAATGAGATAAAGTACAAGTCATTTTTGGATATCTTGAGAACTCACAAACGTTCTCCCCATGTCAAAGTTGTCTATTGAGGATAATAACAAACTACAACTCAAAATGTCTTGCTCTTCCTGCAGAGGTTTATGTTCTTGAGTATATCCTCAGTTCACCTTCACATCCGCTTTGAGATTATAGAGGCTAAGTGCTAGATTCATGAACGAAACCATAAACAATCTGTGTGATTTGTTATGTGACTCAACTATCTGGCAGAAAGTATTAAGGCACAGCAGCTTTCTGACAAAAAGGCAGAATCTGAAATCTCTCAGGAATGAAGGTCATCTGGGAGACGAGTAAGACGACTCTTTACCTCAAGGCCATGTTGTGTTCACTCAATGTATGAGGCTTTTCTGTTTTTCCTTCTCAAACGTGTCTGTGTTTTCAGTTTGAAGATAAAATCAAACATTTCCATCCATACAGGGAAATTAGATCTATGTGACACAGAGGAAGACAAATAAACTATGAGGACAAAAATTCAGGGTATAATAGATACGAATGGATTCTTAAACATGCGTGGTGGGTTTGTTTAACCTATACTGACAGTGTTCGACAAGTCACTGTGGACAAGTTAGATGAAGAAAAACCCTAAACCGGAGATGCATTAGCTCAAAATAGCTCACATTCTGCAAATCCAGCAATGCACTTCAACTTATGCAATTCAGTCCAATGAGTATACTTATTTCTTTTTTGTTTACAACTTCAATATAGATGTTTCACTCAGTAGAACATGCATACAGTTGTGCTCATAAGTTTACATACCCTAGCTGAATGTGGGATTCTTTGGCCATTTTTCAGAGAATATGAATAATAATACATAAGGATGGGAATTGAGAACCGGTTCTTTTTGAGAACCGGTTCCCAGTAGCTTGATTCCTTAGAATCGTTTGCCTGCTTGTTTAATGATTCTGCTTATCAATTCCACCTTCATTACACATGCGTGATGACATCACGTGTACGCTATATTGTTTTGGTCAGAACGTAGCCAACATGGCGTTGAGGCAGGAACGATCTAAAAAGATGATGTCAGGTCCTCTTAGAACACTGTCAAAGCTTCCATTTCTCCTAAAGGGTGGAATCCCTCTAATATGCTCCAACATTTGTTCACACTGCACGTGATTCATTTGATTCGCTACTTAGCACTTAGCTGCTTACCCAGCGACGGGACGGCATTCAGTTCCGGTTCCGTTGCGGGCAGCAAACATAATATCCCCTCAAGTACAAGTTTCCGAAGGCAGGGGGAAGGAAATGAGGTGCACAACAAGAGATGGGGAGATGGTTTGAATAAAACCGGGTTATGGAGTAAAAATGCGGCAATAGAGGAATTAGTAAAGTGTCTTTAGTTCCACGTTCACTGTACATGTCCACCCCCCCACCCCCAAATCAGGCCCGGTGTCATCTGTTGTTATTATTTGTACATACTGTATGTTATATTTTTTTCTGTAGAAATGGAAATATAAAAGATCGCAAATGCAAACATACCTGTTTGTACTCTTTTATTCCCTCACCTAATGACAATCAAGAAGAGAATTGATAAGCAAAATCGATAATGGAATCGTTAAATTCTTATCGATTCCCATCCCTAATAAGGCATAAGCTTTTCTTTCACACGTGGTTAATGTTTAGGGGAAGCCATTTATTATCCAACAAATGTGTCTGTTCTTTTTAAATCATACTGACAACAGAAACTATTCACATGACCCTGATCTAAAGTGTACATCTCCTAGTTCTTCATCCTCTGTCTCAGCTCCTTTAACATCAGCTTTAAGTCTTTTGTGGTCGTGGACAAGGCTCTTTATTTTTTTAGACGCTAAAGCTGCCCATTCTTCTTGACAAAACACCTTCAGTTCCTTTAAGATTTTGGGTTTTCTTGGATGACCTGCATGTTTGAGACCTCCCCAAATTGGCTCAATGATACTGAGGTCAGGAGACTGAGACAACCACTCCTTCACCTTCACTTTTTTCTGTTATAGCCAACAGCAGGTCGACTTGGCCTTGTGTTTTGGGTCATTGTCATGTTGGAACATCCAAGATCATCCCATGCGTATTCTGTCAGGGTATGTAAACTTATGAGAGCAACTGTATCCATGAAAGGCTACATGAAACAGTAGTGTTTAGTAGGTCTGCTTGTTGGTCTGCCAGCAGGATGACACAAAAACTACACCCCTGTTTCCCACGTGCTTCTGCATTTTTCCACCAAGGACGCTCAGTCCTGTAATTCAATCAAATGGTATTTCATGGTATTAGAAAAAGTTCCAGACTCTGTCTCTTTTTATGGATTTGATCCAAAATGTAAAGAGTTCATCCTCAGCCTTCGTCCTACCCTTCTACCATGGTACATGAAAGCTGATCCATAGTTTTGACATAATCCTGCTGACAGAAAATCTGGGAAACAGACTGATCTTTTAGTGTTTCTGAGGACATTTTAGCTTGTTTTTATCATTCTTTTATTGAAAGTCTTTTAACATTTGTATTCATTTTGCTGGTTCCATGGACAGAAACAGCTTCGTTAAAACCTACTCAAAGGTTATTGGAGTTCATCTGGCAGATCTGAGCTCTGTTTGGGAGAAACGAGTGGTCCAGAAAGTCAGGGGGATTCTACATCAGCCTGGACACACTTTCTTCCCAGACTTTTCTCTCATGACCTCTGGGTGGCGCTACTATGCACCCGCCAGGAAAACAAACAGATCCTCCCACTCATTTATTCCCTCATCCATCAGGCTGATAAACGATGGGAAGGGACTGAAGCTGATTGCTATTTATTTTATTTATTATCGTGTTTTTATTCTTCCTTATCATCTTAGTCATTTCACTGCTTAACTTATTGCCTGGTTAGTGTTCTATGGTACTGACAGGTGAATGTGTATATGTGGCTGTCATATGTTGATATATATTGTTTTGCATTTGTTTGTTTGTCTCTAATTGTTTGGATGTTCAATGAGGCAGGCAACTGTGAACTGAATTCCCCTTTGGGGTTTAATAAAGTAGTCTGAATCATCAGATAATATTATTACCTTGCAAAGTCTTTTCTGTCACAAGAGACCTTAACTCTTCAAGATCCAAGGAAGTTTATTGTAATTCAGTCAGAGAAAGAATGGAACTAGATACCGAAGACCCGTATTAGCCATTACAATAAATATCTAATAAATCGTGAATATGTTGAAATTTACTAAAACCAAGGCTAGTACTTGAATAATTAAAAGATAAAATAAAATGTAGGTCTAAAATTTTGCTGCAGTGGATGTATGGTATGTTTTTGGTGGTGTGGGATAAATATGGCCTTATGACCATGCAGCGTGTTGTAATTCAACATGTCTCTGGTCTAGGAGGACATTCATAGGTGTATTTGGATCAACATGGTTTGTATTTAATGTCCATTTTAACTTTCTTTTTAGTTTCCACTTGGTTAATTGGCTAATCTAAATTGCCCATAGGTGTGAATATGAGAGTGATTGTTTGTCTATATGTCAGCCCTGTGATGAACTGGTGACTTGTCCAGGGTGTACCCCGCCTTCGCACTTAAGTGGTTGGGATAGGCTCCATGCGACCCTCGTGAGGATAAAACTGGTTCAGAAAATGGATGGATGAATGAATGAATAAGTAAATGGGGGGAAAAAGACTTTACAAATCAAAATTTGAACTTTGACCTACTTTTCTCAAAATGTAATCAGATCTATTCTGGGTCACTGGTAATCTATAAACCCAATTTGGTATCAATTCAAGCAATAGTTTTGCTGCTACATATATTTGACATTTCACACATTATGTAGTGTTAACAAACAAACCAAACCAAAAACAATACTCCTTGCCTCTACCTTTCGGGGGGGGGGGGCCAGGTAAAAATAAAAACAGACAACCAAAAAAGGTTAAGAAAAAAATATGCCAAATTTTTTTATGCCACAACATACCATGTATTCACACTCTTTAACAGTAGGTGGCGGTAATGCTAAATGACACATGATTTGACAACATAGAAGACGACAAAAAAAAAATCCTTTTATTTGATGACTGAGCATGGTAAAACACAAGTACAACACCAACTATATGAGATATGCATTTTCCTGCATGAAGTAGCAGTTGATTTTAATTAAAATGCAGCTAATTTAGGGTAAAAAGGAATATTTCCCTCTGTAGCATCACCACCTGCAGGTCATTTTAGTTTATTATTAAGTTATTTTTTGCATTGACATATTCTGATTTTCTGTTATTAAGGCTAAAACTGCATTGTCCTTTCATTAAATACATTTTAGAACCTTAAAATTTTCCACCAATTTGTTCATGGCTTGTCATTAAATAGTGATTATGGTTCCCATAGCCTGACCTGTTGAGATCCACTGAAATAGACACAAGGCAAGAAATAAGTTTAGAAAAAATAGAAGAAAAAAAAAAGAAACAGGGGAGGACACACAAAAAACACCCAGAATTTATGATCAGTGCCTTTAACCACTTGACAAGTCTGCTTCTTAATGTGTGAGGGTTCAACCACAGGTGTGAACTTACGTAGCTGAATAAGAAGCAGATCAGTAGTGGGGGAAAAATTATTTTGTCGACCACAGACACTTAGTTTAGACAGAGAGAGTGGAGAAGTATAAACACTCCAGTCTGTGAATTATTATGAGACCAGAGTGATTTATTATTGTTTGATTGAAACCCCAAATCCTCCAGCTGCTCCTCTCCATATTTTACATTTCTTTGTTTCCAAAGAGATTGTATCTCCCTTTTTCTTTCTTTCTTTTTTTATTAAATATTGTCATTGTCCTTGTTTCTATAATTAGCACCATACATTTTTCTCTCACCATTTTTAGACCACGACTTGCCACATTCTGTCTACCAAAAGTATTAATAAGCCCCCTGTTTACTTTCTGTATAATATTGTGATTTTGCTGTTGTATTCACAAAATGAAGGAGCAAAACATAACTTTCACATTTCCTAAAGACAGAAAAAAACTTTGTGGTTGACTTGGGCGGCTGCTCTTCCTGTTCCACTTTGCTGTCGACTCTCCACCTATTCAGCCTTGGACTGTGTTTTCATCACCGCAAACTCATCTGTGCTTATAAATGAAACTCATCTCTCTTTCATTCTCTGGCTCTGCTCTTCTCTGTCACAGAAATGTAGTTTCCTTGGTGACAAATTGGACATAGAGTGGACCCACCTGGGAAAATCAGCTCTTGGAAATTCATTTAAGGCGCTCTATTTTCCCAGGGACAAAAGGCTGGTTCTGTTTGTTTTCTGTAAATATAATTTTGGCTATCAATGAGCTTCTTCTGGGTAGTTTTCCTGCGTTGAACTTAGTCCCGTTGTTATATTTTCAAACCAGAACTGTGTGAACTGAAAAAGCATCCATCGCAGAAATGATTTATTAGAAATATAAACATGAATGCACATCTGTACAGTGTAAAGGCAAACATGATTCAATTAAAAGTCTTGCAGTCTGTATCTGGATTATAGGGTAAGCTGGTGCTGGTTCTATTTATTTCCATTCTTTCTACAAACATTTTTCAAAATAAATGTACTTTTGGCTGTCATATAAAATATTCTACTGTTTTTAAGATCTTTTCCTCATTTTGGTTCATCAAGTTATAAACAGGTGTTACTGAGACTATTGATAGATAGTAGGTAGACTATTGATGTTAAAGGAGCTGATACAGAGAATTAAGAACGAGGGTTTAGATTAGAGTATTTAGATCAGAATCATTTAGACAGTTTCTGTTGTCGGTATAATTTAAAAAGAATTAACACATTTGGATAATTAATAGCTTCACCCAAACATTAACCATGACTGAAAGAAAAGTTTATGTATTATCATTCATATTCTCTGAAAAATTCTGCTAAAGTGTATAAACTTATGAGCACTACTGTGTATTAGCCCATATACTCTAACAGCCCAAAGGGGCGACGTGGGCCCGCCCTCCGGTGGACTCACCACCCGCCGAGGGATCCGTAGGGGCCGGGTGCATTGTGGATTGGGTGACAGC
>JAQQZY010000005.1:6044116-6056542 GCA_030068375.1 Ostorhinchus rueppellii
AAAGAATCAATGTTCTGAAAGTATCAGATGCACAGCTCTGGGTGTTGCGATACAATGTCACATTTCATATTAAGTCAATCCACAGTCTGCTTTCTGAACAACAGTTAAGTTGGTATCTTTATTCTTCTGTACATTGTGTTAGTTATTTGCTTTATGGTATATAGTTGTAGCACTGGGAGGATTTCAGGGATATACCTTTGCTGTCGGCTTCTGACAGGGTTCTGTTAAAGCCTTGTTTTTTAGAAAATTTGATCCATTTGATTTGTGTTCAACTAGTCATTTTTTCCTGCTCAGTTAGTAAAAAGATTACAAACTAACAGTTCTAAACTAAAAGTTATAAGTGTGAGGACTAGTTGTCAAGAAGAGAACACTGCATCCCCTCATACTTGCTTACATTTATTTTCTTGCATGCTGACACTTTTTGTGAACTCATCCACACATTACCACGGTCTATGAAAGCAACTGGAGGTTTGGTGACTCCTCCAAGGACACCTCAACATGTGAACAGCAGCCAGGGATCAGACTACCATCCAGTTTGTGTCTGCCGCCCACTATCTTTACTATTCAGACTCTGGCTCCAGATTATGTAATAGAACAACATGACAACTCCTTTATGTTTTTCCACAGCAGTTGGTTGTGTTGTCTATCTTCCCTGACACACACAGAAACACCACCAGGGTTTCACATTTCAGCATAAATCAGCTCAACCCAGCAGTTCAATTCGGGTTCAGTTACTGTTTCTATTATCAAAATGGGAATAGACATCTACCCGTATTTGCACATTCCCATGGGACAAATTAGTAAAACACCACAGGACATTCCTCTACTTTGTCCCTCTGATCATGCAGGAGGCAATGTGTCACTACCCTCAAACTCAACAAAAATCACCAAAATTATTATTTTTTCCCCCTCCCACCTATTCCTCTTTTCTGCCGTTTTTCTTCACTTTTTTCAGACAGCAAAAAAGCAGAAAGCAAGACAGATTAGAGGAGACACGGGAGGAAAAGCACTGGTGGGAGTTAACCGCTAAAACTATATCTGGACAAAGCGCCAGGCCTGCAGTTTCTTCATGACACTGATGTTATAAGATTTGATTTTACTTGTGGGAAAACTCCCACCCCACCCCCGTCCACACCAGCCTCTTTTTTTTCTTTTTTAAAGCTCTGGGAATGTTATGTGGAGGAAAAAAATGTTGATTCACTATTTTAATGCTCCATGTGACACTTGAAGCCAAATTAAAGCCACACTGGCTTTAACCACAGTCTGTTAAACTAAATCTCTGAGGGATGATAAGTGTCTTCGACTAATATATTGAATGTGTATGTATTCAAGTGTCATATGTCATCTGATATGTACAGTCAAAACATCTGCTTCAGCCTTTTGGGTACGATTTAAAGATAACATGTCTGTGTTTTGCTTATGAATAACACCATATATGTAAGTCCTGTAAAGTGACCTGAATCTAAACTGAATGTGATGTAATTTGTGGTGATAAGAAGAATAAACATTAAAGCTATATCAGTGGTGAGTTAGTATTTTGGTCAAACTGTAATGCTATTTTAAATGCAAGTCAGTTTTACACAGCAGGATGTAACTGAATCCAAAGAGCCTGCAGATGTTATGGAAGGAATTATTTAATAATGCCTAATGTAAGCATGACTCTATTTACTGAATTAATGTGGCTTTTGATCTCCGTCCCTATAAAGGATGTGGATGGTCAGATGGAAGAAACAGGAGCTTGTTTTGTCCCAGAGAGAGCATAAAGATGATCTATTTAAAGATTCCGCCTTAACAATTCAATTAAAACAAACTCAATAAACTCCAAATATTTCTCAAGGCAGTAAATGCAGCTGTTTGCTGTTGATTTAGGACATGCAGTCCTAAACAAAAGTTGTTTCCATCAGAGGTGATTTCTCTCAGACTGCAAAGGAAGCTCAACTTCCCCTAAAATGTCCAAAATTAAATGGTCAAATATGTATGGTTGTGTTCACATGCCATTGGCTACAAAAGCGTTAGAACACGTTCATCTGGAAAACGAGTTTGTTCAGAATCAGCTCCTTCTCACAAATTGACTGAGTCCATGTTGTTCACTTCTCATACATTACCATAACACCGTTTTCGTTGTCAGGGCATTTGCCCATAAAACTTCTTCTTCTGTGGTTTAGTGGTGGGTGGCGCTCAGTAGCTTAGGCATTTGCACCCTCTAGTGTCTCTACTGTGATATGAACCAGAGCATTTGTCCATAGAAGCTGAGCGTCCATGCATTTCAATGGGACAGTTTGTTTCATTGCCTCCAAACTCGATGATCATTGGATAAATGCCGCAATTTTTGTCCCGCCACCGGACGCCCAGCATCTCTGGTGGTGAGTGGAGCTGTGGGCGGGGCTTCAGCTGCCCTGGATGCTGGGCTTCCACATGATGATTGGAGGATTAACTGAAAGGCTGAATCCTGTTTTGATTGACAGGTATTTTCAGATCTACATCGTCACTTAACTGCTCAGACTATCAGTCCCATCGTGGATTTTGCAAACGAAGTCGGAACTAAGACGAACTGTGAACCATTTGTTGGCATTTTCTCAGCAAAATGACTCGTTAAGTTCTTACACTGTAAATAAATCATACTCATCGTATTTTCTTGTTTCAGTTTAACATAATTTCAATAATTCCTTGTTGGCGTTTAATATCGTTTCGTTAGATTGTTCACTCAGTCATACTGTTGGCTAGGTCAGAGTGAACTAGCTAGCTAGCATCACAGGGCGACAGGCCATTTTATTGAAAAGGAACAGTGGCAGAATTTACATATAAATAAATTGACAAATTTTATGATGTAAACTGACAATGCGCTTCCCCTCTGAAAGACCAGCAGCTGCCAGTGGTTTTCATCATTTCTCTTGTGTTTTGAACTCTTTCTGAGCTGAAGACATGTTTGTGTGGAACACAGGGAACACAGCACCAAATGAATGCTCTCTACAGGCAACAATCATATGTTATTTGATGATTTGTCTCATTCACGGTCTATTAAAGGTGTTTGTCCTTGTGCCTCAGATGGAAAACAGTCCTCTAACTTAAGCTCTTTTCACATGGAAGTAAGATAAACTGTGGACCTCCAGTGATTTAGAAATTAACCACCCACATTTCACACAGTACATTCACACAAAGTGAATGGAATCCCAGTTTCCCTTCAGTTCTCCCTCAGTGTTGTGCTTTGTTTCACACAAACCTCCGTCCTGGTGTCTCATTCATGACTTTAACAGACAGACGGCTGTGTTTTGACAGTACACACACAGAAAACATGAAAAACTCAGTTACAGAAGGTACAGTGCATGCTGTCTTTGTCCTTCCTCATCCCTCTGGTCTCTCTATGCATGTTTTTTTTATTTTATTTGAGGGTCTTTGTGGACACCAAAGATTACCCATCCCCTCAAAAGAAATCTTCATAGGGTTTTTGTGGCTGTTTTGTTGACCTTAATCTGTAAACATACTCATGAAAACATACAACATAGTTTTTGTCGTCTCAGTAGTTTAGTTGGTTTGATTTGGTGTTTATTTTTTACTTCAGATAAATAGACAATGAATAAACAAATGCAATAAAATCCCCTTTATACTGGCCTTTTCACTCTTCATTGTTTTCTCATTTTTCCAGAGGAGTTTGCCACAATTTTATAGAAGAATGTTAACAGTTAGCAGTTCCCAGTGGATCGTGCATTTGAGGCTTTTGTATAATTCCCATTGACCATTGCCAAACATCCAGTACAACTTGCATTATGTTATGGAATTGGTGCATCTGCTCTGCTCATCATCAAGCATCTAAATTCTATGCAAAAAAATACACTTCAGCTGAAAAATAACCACTTTAATGTACAGATATGAACCACACTGCAAACCTCTGGGCTGTTAGGACAAAGGTGAATGGTCAGAAGTACAGACTGTGTAAAGAAGTCAAAAACCTGCAGCTGCCTACACTCTGCTTTGTGATTGGTCGGTACAGCTGTCAATCAACTGCTGTCACTGAAGATGATGGTTTTGAAGACTGATATAATTTTTTTATTTAATTTTTTTTATGTTTTTACACCACCCTCCGAAAGGCAGGCAAGGGATATTATTTTTTGGTTTGATTTTTTTTTTTTTTTTTTTTTTAAATCGTTAACACTCTACCAGCAAAACTATTCGTAGAATTCATACCAGATTGGGTTTATAGATTGCCAGTGATCCAGAATAGATCTCATTACATTTTGGGAACAATAGGTCAAAGTTACAATTTTTCATGAATTTAAAAAAAAAACAACATTTTTCTTAGAATGGGTGAAATTTCAAATGTCTCTAACAGCAAAAATATCAGTTGAATTCATAACAAATTGGGTATATAGATTTCTAGTAACACAGAATAGAGCTCATTACATTTTGGGAAAACTAGGACAAAGTTAAAATTTTTCATGAATTTAAAAAAGAAAAAATTCCCCCCATTTTTTTTAGAATGGGTGAAATTTCAAATGTCTCAAACAGCAAAACTATTGCTTGAATTCATATCAAACGTGGTTTATTTATTGCCAGTGACACAGAATAGATATGGTTACATTTTGGGCAAAGTGGATTGAAGTAAAACATTTTTCTGGAATTTTTAAAATCTTTTTTTCCTCCTATTTACTTATAATGGGCAACATTTCTAATGTCTACATCAATTTTGTTGAATTTACTTGAAATTTGGCACATCTATAGAAGGAATTGAGATGCTGACATCAGCACATGCCGAGACATGATGACACCAGCTGGAATGATGCTAAAAAATAAGCTACAATGCATGCGAGGGGCGGGGTTTGTTGTGCCTGGCACCACTTGTTGTCTGCATTGGTTCTCTGGCTTCTTCTCACCATCCAAAAACATGCACTAACAGACGTACCATCCAGTTTTCTCTGTGTCTTCTATACTGAGAAAATACTTTGGAATTCGGCCAGTCTCTGTGAAATATGCAGACTCTATTTTGTACTGAACTAATCACATTTCTAGGGGCAGGTGTTTCGCAATGTGTCATAGTAATAATGCTTCAGACTTCTTTTTGTTGTGAGTCAAAGTCAGTTCCAAGTCTGCAAATCTGTCTACAGCGGGTGTCGGCTGTTTATTTGATTCAAAAATAAGGATTGAATTACACATTGCACCCTGTATTCTCAAGTTTCTCTGTCAAAAGCATCACGTCTGTCTTATCTGTGATTGGTTTACTCATCGCCTGTTAGTCCCGCCTTCATATTTGGATTCAAGCCCCGCAATTGTAGACGGTTTTGTCATTGAAAATGATGGTTGGCTGGCCAGGCTAGCACTAATAGGATAATTTGTTCAAATCACATATAGATGTGACTATAAGACTGAATGGTTGTTGGTCTGAACCCCACCTTCGCCCATTGGTAGCTGGGATAGGATCTGGTACCCCAGGACGAAGCAGATCAGAAAAGTAATGGGTGACTTAATGAATACATAGGATTTTATTGAAAAATATGTGGGTTTCTACAATTAAGATTTTTGTTCCCTAGCGAATAGACTGAGGTTGTGATGTTTTGGTTTCACCTTTGAGGAGCGGTCACTGTGTTTTCTGGAGCCCTATCTGAGCAGCTGGTACTGTTGCATAGAATATAACAAAAATTACTAAACAATACTCTTCTTACATTAAAATACGAGTGTTGTGTTATCTTACATTGCATGTTAAAATGCATATGAACTTATTTTCATTATATTATTCGAGGTCTTAAAGATTGTTTTATACCTAGACTAGTTGTATTCTCCTCAAATACTGACATTCACAATATTAGAATTTATCAGAAATGTGGTTGACTTTTTGTACTTTTGTCCAATTGTTTCCAGAAAAATGCATAAATAATTCTTAAAATAAAAAACAAACAAAAAAAAAAACCAAAAAACTTTGTGGCAGTCTGGGATATTAAAGACACCACATGATCTGATCATGCCGGCGTGATCATCAGCCCCACAGGGTAAATGTGGTTGTGTGTGAGTACCTATGATGTCACTGATTTAGTGTACTCAGACTGTCCTAAAGGAAGTCATTTCAGGCTTTTACTAAACTAAATTTCCATTTCTGTCCTTTAGATTGTCCTTCCTCCCGAACCGGAGCTACAGCGACAACGGACGGACGATACTGGCTAATGAGCAGGAGTCACAGGACTCTCTTGGGACACTATGAGGACACTTCTGGGTCTGTAATATTTTTGGCGACAGAGATGAAGAACATTTATTTGGTTTTGAGACGGACTCCTCAGCCTCAGTGATCTCCACAACCTGCTGTGAACTGACTGACTGAACGACTGCGTGGTTTTCGACACATCAACTAGCTTTCACGTTCACCCGATGACCCAGTATCATGATTTTATTCGACTTTTTCAACATGTGTCTGTGTTGATGCCTTCACGAGCGACCACACTGTTGAAATGGACAAGTGGCTGTTCATCGGTCAGACTTTTTCTCCTGTGGACTCAAATGAAGCCTTTTGTCTCTTTGTGTTAATGTACAATGTGTTTCCAGTTCTGCTCTCATCTTTTCCCCCCAAAAGGTTTTTTTTTTTTTTTTAATTCAGTGCCTGAATCTAAGGATTAAGTCACCAGTTTTACATTTCATTTCATTATTGGGGCAATTCTGCAGGACTGCAACGCTGATCGCAGCAAACAAGTCAAACACCGATTTAGCTTTTTAAACGCTTCATTGACATTTCATTGTATTTTATAATGAGTATCACTTGGTGCAATAGAGGATATAAAAGAGCTAAATGTGCAGCTGTTACAAAAGTGACTGAATGTTCAGCTCCACCGTAGGAGTCGAACACCACTTTGCCTGCTTAACTTTTTACCAGCACTGATTGTATTTACCAGGACTCTACAGCAAAGACAGCACTCCGACACTGTTGGATAAAACAACAAACCAACTCTCTTTTCCCCACTCTCAGTATTTATATTCAGTTTTGTATTTGCTGTAAACAAAACTAGCTGAAAAACAGGAAGCGGATGCAGTTATGTATTAGGTTTTTTGTACAGCCGTGTGCAGCTTGTGATAAAAATCATGATACAAATAAAAATCTTTGTGGCAGAAATGTACTGTTGCACTTACCTGTCTGAGCTGAAACATTTTAATCAGATGTATTTCCGACCAAACAAACAGTGTCGTGGCTTTTTTTGTGCATTTCATTTCATTGTTTTGTTTTGGTTTTTTACTCATATTTATTTACTCTTCATGGACATCTAAAAGGAGGAGGCACTAAAAGCACTCACAGTAAATCATCAAACAACAGATTTACATGTTTTCATCAAACTCCATCTTCAGATTCAATACTCAAAATTTATGCTGTATTCTTTGTTTTGCCCATTGCCATCTATTTCATTGTTATTGTGTGTGACAGAGATGGTAAATAAACAGTTTGACCTTGTTCTGGTGTAAATTCCATTTTTACAAAAACACAATAGACACATTTATGTAAAACTAACAGAGGTTTTGATGCCACAGAATGTTTCAGAAAGCATCAGGACTGTGACATGTAGGGATGGGAATCAATAAGAATTTAATGATTCCATTATCAATTTTGCTTATCAATCTGATTCCTTATCGATTCTCATTGGGTGAGGTAGTAAGAGTACAAATAGGTACGTTTGCATTACTGGTCTTTTCTATTTCCATCTCTACAGAAAAAATATAACATACAGTATGTACAAATAAGAAAGACAGATGATGCTGGGCCTGGTTTTGGGGGGGGGGGGTGCAGTGAAAGTGAAACTAAAGACACTTTACGAATTCCTCCATTGCTGCATTTCTACTACGTGATCCGGTTCGACACGGCCCGTTGTGCACCTCATTTCCTTTCCCCTGCCTTTGGAAACTTGTATTTGAGGGGATACAATGTTTGTTGCCCGCAACGGAACCAGAACCGCAACTGGGCCCGGATGACGTCCTTCCTGCCGCTAAGTGCTAAGTAGTGAATCAAATGAATCACATGCTGCGTGGACAAATGTTTGAGCAGATTAGAGGGATTCCACCCCTCAGAAGGAATGGAAGCTTTGACAGTGTTCCAAGTGGACCTGGTGTCATCTGTTTAGACCGGTTCTGCCTCAACGTACGTTGGCTACGTTCTGACAAAAACAATGCAGCATACGTGTGACATCGTCGCACATGCCCAACGAAGGCAGAATCGTTATGCAGGCAGGCAATCGATTCCAAGGAATTGAGCTACTGCGAACCCGTTCTCAAAAGAACCAGTTCTTCATTCCCATCCCTAGTGACATGATAACTCAATCACAATAAGCTCTAAAACTTTACTGAAAATGGCAGCTTTCATTCAGTATATAATATAGAACTGTATCATATTTTATCTGCATAATATCCTACTTTTAATGAGGGTCTTGAGAAGCCTTGAATTGAAATAATTTGACTTAGAAGGTTAATTATTATTACACCATTCTAAAATATTTCATTTGTTTAAGTCATTCTACAGGTTTATCTTTTTAAGTGATGACATGTTCCTGTCAGAGTGATTTACAGAAGAGTGACAAATTAAAGGAAAAACCTCAACAACATGCTGTAAGTTGCTTTTATATCTTATCTTTGTAACTGAAAAGGTCAAAGATGGAACCTGTATTTCCTCCACATCACATCTGTATCCAAGTGAGTCAAAGGGGAAACTAAAATAACATATACTTTGATACTGATAGTAATCTTCATCAATGAGCTGGATGGATGAACACAATTCTGACAAGAGAGTGTGCATAAGTCCTTGTCCAACATTAGGTTTGTTGGTTTAGTAAAGTTAAAATGAGGACACATATGCATTTGTCGGCCTGTACATTAAGATCCAATCTGATACATATGAAAAAACTGCTTCTATAAACCAGTGGTAGTATTTAGTGCGACCTTCCTTTGTAGTTAACATGTCTAACTGTTTTGTCCAGATAATACAAGATTTATTACATTCTTTTCTGATGTTGTGTACCAGGCTTCCTTCAACACATGTCAGATGTTTTTTTTTTTTTTGTTTTTTTTTGTGCTGCTTCTTGTTGTGGTGTCAGGGGTCAAATTAAATCCAATCCAACTTTATTTATAAAGCACTTTAGCACAACCACTGTGGATCAAAGTGCTGCACAGAGCACTAGAAACACAATACAAAAAATTAATAAAAACATAAATAAAAATTGAATCAAATAAAAATCGAATAAATAAAACAAGTTAAAATATAAAAGAACAAAATATCAACATTGCACGAGTGAAAAGGCCATGGTGAGTCTTAAGAGATTTAAATTAAATGTATTTATTAATACATTAAATCTTTATAACTCATTTAGTTCACTTCTTTGTGTGCACATATTTCCTGTATTCTGTTGTTGTAGCTGAAGAAAAGAGGAGACATTTAAAAATAAAATAAATTAATAACTAGTACGCACATTCCAACTCTGCAAAAACAGCATATGTATAGAGCTGATGTAAAACTTTTGAACATTCCTGTAATCATTCATTTGGTGTTTTGATTAAAGTGATAAGAACTTCTATCCAACACACTGGTGCAAAATCTTATATTTGTTCAGCTGAGTTTAAGTTTTTCATTTTTTTCCAATATGCATTAAATATGTAGTTTAGTGGAAAAGATGTTAAGAATATTAAATTTCCCCTGAACCCCTCAGATGTGATCACTGGTTAAAATATATAAAGCGACTAATGTTCAGAAGTTTTAAAGTTCTCAACCTATTCAAATGTATTTTAACGTGTTAAAAAAGTTATTAGACAAAAACTAATCTTGATTAACAAGAACACGGATATTTCTATCTTCTACAAAGATTTTGTTTAGATTTATTTCAGACTTAATGCCACCACAGTATAATTTAACTAAAACAGTCAAATGTAGAAAAAAAGTGGGAAAAAAGGCTGAAAATAAACAACTTCAGTAAAATAAATTAGCTTAAAATTGCTAAATACATTTTATTTATTCGTTTCATTTATTTACCCTTTGAGATTCTTTTTTTTTCCAAGAGTTTCACAGCTTTATTACAAAAACAAAACAAAAAATGTAAACTATCATTTAAATGTGTTTAATTCAATGTTATATTTGCTAAAAAAAAAAAAAAAAAAAATACCACTGGCGTATTAGAATAAATTAGTGATGCAGAAATGTTAAGTCATCTTAGTCTTTTTATTATGAAATTAAAGGTTTACAGATGCATGTTAAAAACAGGAACATCTTTATGAACGTTGATCTGTTGGTTTTAAAGGCCTGTTTTGTTTACTTTAACCCTTTCATGCACCCTTTCAGGTCATTATACACTATAAAAAGTAAAACACTGAATCAACTTAAGAATTTTTCTTCAATAGGTCACACATAAAAAAATGAGTTGAGTGAACCAAATTGAATTACATTAAACATAATTTAACGTAATTTAATTTGGTTCACAATATTTCACATATTTTAAGTTGATTCAATGTTTTACTTTTTACAGTGGACAGTTATTCTACAGCTCTTCTCTTGTATATTCAGGGGTTTTGTTGTTTTAGTTTCATATCAGCCAATACAGTGGATGCTTATGCATCATCCCAAACACTCCAGTTCACACCGTTACTGTAACTTTGCTGTTCTTGATCAACCTGAAAGACATGTTTTAGTGTAAATCAATTGCATTGTGTTTTCTTTTTAAGATGTTTTTTGCATATTATCTCCATAAAGTGAATACTGGCTAGTATTAAAGTATGTTAAAATGTGTAAAAACCATCTGATTAGTAGTAGAAAAATGTTTTTATTGCATAGATTTCCATATCACTTTCCGTTATTACACTGTAAGAAGTAAAACATTGAATCAACTTTAAAAAAAAAAAAAAAAAATGTCTTCAATCGGTCACATATAAAAAAAAATTAGTTGAGTGATCCAAATTAAATTACATTTTACATTTAATGTAATTTAATTTGGTTCACAAATGACCTATTAAAGAATTTTTTTAAACTTGATTTAATGTTTTACTTTTTACAGTGTAGGTTTTCAATATTTATTTCTTTGCTTCAAAAATTAAATGCAGAATTAAATGAAATGAGTGGACATTTTTGTAACTTCTTCAAAAACAAAACAAAAAACTCAATCGCATTGTTTTTTTCATGCCTAAAGAGGAATAAAAACACCCAGGACAAATATGTTGGCTAAGGTTCTCATAATTCATGCACGACAGGGTTAAAACACACACACACACACACACGGCTCCTATAAAACAGTATGCTAATCACATTTAGTCCCACACCTTTTAAAGATGCACTAACACATGTCAGATGAAGACGATATGTAAATGTATGCATCTGAATGAAATGAACATGTATATTCCCTTATGTTTAGGTCTCCTGCTCGCCTCAGCTTTGTGATGCGCTCCTGTATTCAGAGAAACAACATGAGCCTTAAACACAGACTAATATTATTCCATGTGGGCCTGAAATACATTTTTAACAAGGCTTTATTATTGTTGGCGGTCACAGGTGGCAATTACACACAAAGCCTCCTCGTCAGGGAGACTATCTGGTAACAGCAAACATGATTATCCCTATCATCCCCTCCGCCACTGAGAACAATCTGTGAGATGATTTGTTGCGTTGATTGGCACTGACCCCAGATCTGCTGGCCATTAACCAATCAGAGAAAAACCAGAAGAGAAATTCATTATTCTGTGAGCCCTTAAGACTCCAACACAATCTATCTGGGCTTATGTTCAGTTTAAAGCATGAATCCTTCCGTGTTCCTCTCATTGCACAGCAGTGCCAGACCTGGACCCAGGTTACTCACAGCATCGAGTTGGCACTGAGATGAACTGAGGTTTACATAGGAGAAAAATCCTTGATTCTGTCCTTCTATGGAATTGAACAGGAGATATTTCTGGTCCTGTATAAATCCAACAGCCTTATCTGGCTTTCCAAAGAAGATGTCTATAGAAAAACAATTTACTTTGGGATTTTTAAAGGAATATTTATTATGAAAAGCCTGTCTCGTGACCTGTTGTTTGTTTCCTTCCACATGAAGGAAGGAAATCAGCCCCAGCAATGAACAAGTAATAAGAAACACACTGAGAACAAATTAGGGCCCTGCCTTCAGACCGTTCAGTGGAGGAGACTGATGGGTTTCTAATCACTGACTTATGGTGTTCAGTATCCTGAGGAAAACAAACACAAACACATGGTCCTGTGTGGAAGACCAAATGATAAGCAGGTTTTAAAACAAGGAAACAATCACCTGATGATGAAAGTGAAAGATAATCAAATGAACTAATGTAACAACAGCTGCAGCCAAAAGGTTTATTTGACCAGTTCTCTATATAAAGGGTGTGACACGATAGAAGTAGACAATTATTAATAATAATAGTAATAATAATAATAATAATAATAATAATAATAATAATAATAATAATAATAATAATAATAATAAT
>JAQQZY010000005.1:6153835-6169421 GCA_030068375.1 Ostorhinchus rueppellii
TATATATATCATGTATCACGATATAGCCTAAAAAATATCGAGATATTGGTTTTAGACCATATCGTGCAGCCCTAGCCTAAGGAGTGAATTGGGATTGGGCCTTTCTCTTTTTCCACCATGGAAACATAGTTGTTGTGCTGTTCTATTGAGAACTGCTACATTCAGCTTTTACCATTGCCTCCACTAGGTAGTTTGTCAATTTGTCGGTTCTGAGCAAAACTTTTAAAGCACCAAAGTGACACAATCACAGAATTGCTGAAATTGAAGAGTAAGTGGTTTGAGAAGCACTAAAAGTCTTCAGTTTTGTGTGCGAAAGGATTGTATGACTGGAAGTGAAAATATAATATTGTTTGGATTTTTGTTCAGTGTTGATTTCCTATGGATGGTAAAGCAATACAAAAAACAAAAACTAACCAGTTTAGACTGTCATTGGGTTCTTTTGAGTTTTGTGATGCCCCTGAACTACTCCTGTCTCAAACATGAACATCTGAACATCCAACCTCTAACCATCCCACTCTCCGCTTCTTACTAACTTTGTGTCACAAGATGCTATTTTACTGAAAATAGGGTGGAGTTACTCAATAAAAAACTGATTTAAGAATATCATGTCTGTCCTTTTCCAGGTGTTTTCCTGGCCTGTTGGACGCCCTTCTTCGTGGTTCACGTCACTAAAGTGTTGTGTCTCTCCTGCCACATTGGCCCCACCCTGATCTCTGTGGTCACATGGCTTGGTTACGTCAACAGCGCAGTCAACCCGATCATCTATACCGTATTCAACGCCGAGTTCAGGAACGTCTTTCACAAACTTCTCTGTTGCCAGACATGAGACTAAAGATCTCAGACATTTACAGAACATCTCAGCAGAAATGTTCTTTATGTAAACTTTTAGATTTTAAATGTTTTGTCGTATGAACTGTAAATTTTTTTTGTTTTTTTTTGTTTTGTTTTTTTGCAACCAAAGCCTTATTTGACTTGTCAGTGGAGCTCATAGACTTTTATTTGTTTGAGAATTTGGTCTTTGTGGTTTACGGACATTCTCACAGCCCAGAGGCATAAAATGTGAACACGTGCAGATTTTCAATGTACTGATATTGTTTTAAAATGTGTAAATTTGCAGATCATTCTTTCTGTTTTTTTTTTTATTGTTTCAGCAGAAAACTAGCTGTTGGAAGATTTTTGTGAGTGAACCAGAATTTATATTAAGACAACAGATCAGTCAGCCAGTCATCCTCTGAACTGCTTTATCCTTGAGAGGACTGCGGGGGTGCTGGAGCCTATCCCAGCTACCAATGGGCGAGGGCAACAACAGATCAAAAATGTAAAATGTTTACATGAGTTTCTCTGAAGTCAAGCGGACATATTGTGGCAATGTTATAAAAGAGGAAAATATAGTTAATAGTATCTGTGAAGTAAAGGTGTATGTGATGAAATGTAGCGTCAACAACAAACTTTAACGGAAAATGATTCAAAAGATCCAGAAAACAAGTTTTTGTTTGATGAAAATATAATGGATTCTGCCACTTTGTTGAATTTATATATTTAACCTTCAGATGAGAAATAATTTTTATTTTAGGGACAATGTTGCATGTGCTTGTTTATCAAAAAAATGATATAAATGATACATGAAAGGAAATGAATCTAAAACCTCTTGTGTTCAGGATCACATGTGAATGGGTTGGTTATATGTTTTGCAGGTACAAACCTTCACACTAATAACACGGCTGTGCTTGGGGGCGGAGCTTGAATCCACCTGTCACTAATAAAACACCCACACAGGTCGAGTTTTATTTTTCAGGCTCTAAGGAAACATGAGCGATGTGTTTCTGCAGCAGATGAATCACATTTTGATGTTTTAATCTCCTATATCACAGAAGGAGGCTGATGTTTCCTACAGGGGTGTGTGGGGCCACATCCCACTCTTTGTCTGCTCTGACACCCATGGAAACCACAGGGGGTAACCACGGTAACAGATCCCATACATCTGATGCACGCCTCCAGGATCAACATGTAATGAATACACACAGAACTCCTTCCAGAAAATAATATAAAAGAAAAAAGTTTCATTGTAGTCTTCCTCCTGCAGGTGTTCACTATAGACTGACTCTAACATCTGATCCTGAGTCAGTAACAAACTGAATTTAGTTACAGTCAGGATTAGTAATCACAAAGATGCTGCACCTGCAGGGTGAGATGAACCTGAATGGCTTCATTTAACAATCACTGTGTTTGATTTAACCAGATCTAATTATAGAAATACAATAATCATTTCCATTTGAGGGTAATTACAATGTTTCCTTTACCTTAAAATGAGCGGTTTATGTACAGCGGGAGCAGGTAGTCTCCATGGAGTCCACTAAGATTCACTGCCATGTTTCTATGGGAGCTTAGAACAAATTCTTCTTGTTTCCATTTCAGGCAGCATTAGGTGGCAGTAGGTGGCATCCAATATCGCTGTAAATCTGGACAGGACATGTGAAATATGCTTGAAAACTTCACCATCAGATCCCACTACATTTCTGAACTGCTTAATGTTTATGAGGGTTATGAGGATGCAGGATTCTATCCCAGCTACCAATACACCATATATGTGTATGTGCCACCAGTTCATCACTGGGCTGACGTACACAGATGAACAACAATTCATTTTCACATACACAGCTTCAAGCGATTTTAATTGACCAATTAACACATTATGGTGCATGTCTTTGGACAGTGGGAGAAAGTGGAATCCCCAGGAGAACCCAAACTGACATGAAAGCACACAGAAAGGCCTCAGCTGGCACGTGCTCTTACAGCAGGAGGTTCGAACCACAGGACCTTCCTGCCATTTATGCTTGCTTGAGGTGATGTCTATGAGACTTAATGTACTTAAAATGACAGGAGCTGAAATCAGGGGGAATAAAATTGAAAAGACACATCTCCCTTCTGCCTTCTCCACTGCTTTGTGGTGGTGTGGAAAACTAAAGCCACTCTTCTGAGCTTCCATGTTGAGACCAATAGGTTTTGATACAATGCATATGAGCAATAAGCCTTTCACACTTCAAGGGGAACATGACTCCAGCTACTTGCATGTTCCCACTGAGTGGAAAACTATTGCTAATAGTAGATAGAGATACTGGATTGATAAAAAAAAATTTAATTATTTTAGAATGAAAACAGACTCTATAACACTTATGTGCAACGTAGCGTACAGCACCACCTACAGACGATACAATACAGCCTACACAATGCCATTTAGTAAATTCATTCTTTCTTTTCTTTTCAGAATTGTAATTAGCTCACCAGTTTTAGGCGGACTGTAGTTTTACCTTTTTAGACCACTACTGTTCATAAATTGTGCCAGTGCTAGCCATATCCGCAAGGCTTCTCTGACAAAAAACAAAGTTTTTGTGTTTTTTGGCTATGTTGTATGTCAAACAGATGGTACTTGTGACACTAACCTCAGGATGCAGCAACAGCACCTTGTAAAAATTATAATCATAAATCATCTGTTCATTTCATTCAAATAGCAGCAACTTGGTCATAGTTGGTCAGTCATGCACAGATCAGTGGGTTCAAATTCATTACCCAGAATTCATAGGGAGTGAGAGGTGTGAGAGCTTTGAGTTTTTACAAACAAGGACAAGAGTGAGCTGACTGATTGTGGCGAAATTTAGAAACAAATGATCAGTTTGTCATCAGCCGGCAGAAGATGAGGTAAGACGATGATGAAATGATTCCTCTGGCAGCTGCACATTAATTTAACTGCTTCTGTGATGAGGTGCTTACAGCAGAAAACTATTTATGGGCTGTTAATCATGCTTCTGAAAGCAGTGGTGCAAGATGTGTGAGACGTGAGAACACCGGGGGAAAGCAAAGTACAAAAAGCCAAGGCAAAGGGGGTGAAGTGAAAACTCTGGTTTATACAAGAAAAAAAAAAATCACATCTAACTTGAACAAAGAGGAAGGTGGAGTATGCAAAGAAAGCCCTGGTTTTCTAGATTCAGATCAAAATCAAAGCACAAAATCTGTTTTGCATGTGTGCTCATGTGTTTCCTGTCATTTCAGAGTGTGTGGGTGTATTTATGTTCCGCCATCTGAGTGTTGCGTTACAATTAATACATGTGTGGTGATGTTTGGTGCCAGATTATGATAATGATGACATGACAACAAACATTCTTCCTTGAGTCCTTCCTTGAGCTGGAATTCATCTCTGATCTGAGCTTTAAAGATTCCTGATCAACTTCGCAACGCAACCCAACAGGAATGGTAATGTTACCATGGTAACGCAGTGGGAGCTCGGGTTAATCTGAGTTTTGATTGAGATCCAAAGAGTTCATGTTTCTAAAGTCGCTGCTCCAACTGGCTCATTTTGTTTATCAAACAAATGAAATCTGACCAATGTGTAGCTGAAGGAACTCACATGTGCTCATTGAAAGAGAACAACATTACAATGAAAAAAATAGACAAAGTAGACAACAGATGGAGAGGAGGAGGAAGAGGAGGATGAGGAGGAGGAAGTGGGAAAAGGAAAAAGGAGAGGGATCACAGGAGGAGGGTGGAGGAGAGGAGCAGAATCATCACCATAATGACAATTTTTAATTTAATTACCTGCCTCCAAAAACACCTGCTGTTCTGCCCTGCAGGTGTAACGAGGGAGAAATGATGTAACGAGTCTTGATTGTGGCTGATGGATTTCTGTAATCAATTAAAGAGAAGATCAATTAAAACTCATCATCCAAGAATAAAGACATTATATTCTTTTATTATATCAACAAACAGTGAGAAGACAACAAATAAACAGCCAACAAAAGCATTTATGGACCAAAAATGAAGCAATACTTCATATACGAGTTGCCTAGCAACAAGGGGTGATGGCAGGCGCTTTACTATGAACACTTTGCTACTACTACTAGTGCTTGTGTGTTTTATACATAATTGTGACTGCAATTAAAGGGAACAGGCAACAGGTAAGAGAGCTCACCTTTAAATCAAACAAAGTTCTAATGGTGTTCTAATTAAATAATAAAATTGTTGAACAGTTTTAGAGAATGTTTATAAAACCAGAAATACACAAAGCTTAACGGCCCTCTAGGTCATATGGAAATGTGTACTCAAAGCATAATTCCACAGGCTGCAAATTCAGCTTTAGATTATTGTATTATTTAAATAGTCTATTATTTAATGTTTTAACATTTAAAAAATTAGAGAACAGATGAGTTCATGAAATGAAATACAAAGGCAAGGTGAGGTGTAGAATGAAGACGAGGAAAATGGTAAAAGAAGGAAAACAAAGAAAAGAAGGACAACGAGGAGGCCGAACAGAGGTCATCCTGTCCATACATGAAGTCACAACAAAGACGACTGTTTACAGAAATATGACAGTGTGATGACAGTCTGAACAAAATGTCCTCACACAGAGATAGAAAGGAACCAGTTATAATGGTTACTATCCTCTGTCATCATTTTGAACAATATTCACATCTGTACATTTCATGAATAACTTACAACACTGACATACTCACATTTACATCCCATATGCTTAAGATCTGTTTTTACATTTATGATTAAAAGAGTGAATATTTTTCAGAGGCATTCTATATCCAAACACAAGACATCAGAGGGACCTGGAACCATGGTTAATGGACACGGTTGCAGCAACTCTTCATTTCATAACTGAATTACAATTTTCTTAACATGGTTTTGATTGTCCTTTTAAATATGTTATTAGATGCAACTGCCTTCAGTTCATCATTGAGGTTGTTCCATAAGTTGATTCCTGAAGTCAATTTTTCAATGTGATGAAACCTCATTTTCAGAAACACAGACGCTACTAATCTCAGTAGGTCTGAATGGTGGTTGTCAGAACCAAAGTGTGTAACTGGAGATAATCAATTAGCAGACAGGAGCCATTTTTACCTGCTTGACTAGTTTTGCCTACTTCCTGTAGCCTTTCATCAGAAGCATCACATGATGCTGCCATTATAGACTGCTCAGGAGGATTTGCCAGCCAGCAGGGACACTTCTGAAGAGGTCTACAGGAAGTACTCAAGCAGGTAAAAACTGCTCCCGTCTGCTAAATGAAATATCTACACAGTTGTACCTGGAAGACAGTATGGACCTTTACTAGACTTTCAGAGAATGCCTAATCGTGCTTTTTCAATATGTTCCCTGTGCAAAAACACATCCTCTGTGCCAATCTATTTCCAGACAACATGCGTCACCAATGACACCTTGGGAGTTTGCCCTAAGTGGGCCTGACCAATCACCTGCGCTGCTGCTTTCAGTGCCTTTGTAAAAAAAATAAACAAATACAAAATGGAACATCTGAAGCCTCCAAATGTATCAGAATACCTTATGTCATGATTTGATATGAGCTTTTAGATGGGTAATTTTCACATTTTGTAACAAAACCTAATCTGTAGGACTGAAGTAGATGATGTATTTATCAATTAGGCAGCATGAAGAATACCATAGTAATGTATGTGAATGGATGGAGTAGAGGAAAATGTAGAGACCAGTAAACATAGGAACCATGAAGGTGTAGCATGACGGCAAACTCTCTCTGCTCTCTGCTGTACTTGTGGTGGTTTTATGTCAAGAAGTGTACCTGAAGATCTGAAATGAAGTTAGCACAAATTAATTAGTAAAACCCCTTTAAATAATAAGGAAGGAGAAGTCTGACAGAATGTAAACATTAAGCACCTATATGAAATATTCAAATCAGTATTTCCATTTGACCAGAGGAGCATTCCAGTCTTTCCTTCAACTCTTCATATATGAGGTTCTCTCCCTCAGATCCTCCAGAGGAGCATCCACACTCATCTTCACATGGAGGCGAGTATCCACACTCACCTCCATGTGGGCAGCCATGGCTCAGGCAGTAGAGCGTGGTCCTCTTCTCCTGCTCCAGGCTCTCCATTCTAATCAGAGCTTCAATAAGTCTGGCCTCTACAGCAGTGGGAGAGGCACCTAAAGCAGAACAGTGGTCCTCGTGGAAAGAGGAAGGAAAGCATTGAGTGATGTTTCTAACTCCTCACTCCCACTGCTGGCTCACATGCTTCATCTCATCCTTCAAGCCCACTGTTAGTACCTTGGGTATGAGCATCTTAGTGTCAAGGACACATATTCTACAACTATAGTAGGTTTAAATGGATGCTCATGTGGATTTGAGTGTGTCTAAAATGAGTGGCAGAAAGCAACTGTGATGGAGGTTTGAATGTGACCAGGGCCTTGATGCTCTCATGGCCTGAGGGTCAGCCTCATGGAAATGCTGAGGCTCCACAGGCAGGCTTTCTTCATCTTGCCTCCAAGCTTTTGTGGTCCTTGATGGTGCTGATAAAATGTAAGAAATATAATACAAAATTTAAGAATTTTTTAAGCATCAGGAAGTGTTCTGTACTTTATTCCTAAACATGGAGACTGGAAAAAGTTTAAATTATTTTTAGGTTTAGGTTTTTTATTGTAAGAACTTGACACTGAGAGTAAAGGAGGGGCAGGATGAGATAGGCTTTGGCTTTTTTCTGTTCCTTCTCAAACTGTGTATTATGAGTTGATTATTTTATGGAGCTGGGATTACCCACCTCTGGTTATAATGCTTAAGTTGGTTAGCTTTTGCTATTAGTGGTGTGCAATACTGCATATTTTGGCATCAATCTGATACCAAGTATACAGGGTCAGTTTCGCCGATATCGATACAGATACGGATACATTTCAATAATTAAGGTGGATGCATAATCAAATTTCTAAATCTCAATTCATTTTCATGACCTGTGAGTGTTTTGAGATGTTTCCTTTTTATTATTAAATAGTTAAAACCCAGGACAGAATTAGGGCAAAGTTTATAAGTAAATTAAAAATACTTTATTATCAAAATATGTTTTTCCAGAAAAAGTAGCACAAAATTAAACAATTTTTCCCCATACATCATGAATTTTTTTCTTAAATTAACAAAGTGGTCAAAATGATCACCAGAAATCAACTTTAAACAAATAATTTTTTCAGGTAGTGTTCAGAAACTGCAATATAAGAATTAAATAAAAATGATTTGTACCGTACAGCCTTTTTACAAATTATTGAGTTTGCTGTTGTTTCATTTTCGCCCTAAAAATATAACCCCATGGTGCTCCTCTTCCATGCCATTCTTTGCTCTGTGTCTCAGTTTTGCACCTGAGCCAGCAGGTTGCTTGTTTGCTTTGCGCTGCCGGGTCACATGGCGGCACAAAATCAAAACACAAGAGGAGGCAGAAGAAGGCAGAAGCAGTGAGTACAACGACCTGACTGTCCTCTCTTTGACAAAATCGCAGCAATGCATAAAAGAGAAAAACTGCAACAACAGTATCGATCTCGCCACACTAGTATTGATCTGATACAGATACCGATTTGTTCACAATACTATTGATATTAGGTTGAATCGGCGCACCACTATTTCCTATGATGCTTGCTATGCTCAACCACATCAATGTTGAACTGAATTAACAAACATGATATAGAATTTCACCATGATAATGTGTCATGTAAAAAGACTGTTAGTGCTACAACTTCAGATATTATTTATCTTGATCATTTGGGTGAACCTCATCAGGTCCTGTCCTGTTATAAGCTAATGGAATTTGCAATGCTGTAAAGTAGTTTCAAAGACAAACATTTGTTAATTGCTAAAGCTCTATTTTGTGAGAAAGGTAACCTATATCTTAACAAGTCATCACTAAAAGCGTGCCCAGAAAGTTAGATTAATAGTGTGTAAGAAAAGAAAGTAATAGTATTAAATGGTATGTTAATTTAAATGTACAATTCATGTTTTGTATCAGAGATTCAGAGTTATATTTACTGCCTTTTGATGCAATTTCAAAAGCACTTCTAAAATATTTTGGATCATTCATCCCATGCCACTGGTTAGGATGAGCTGTCATCCCCCCCCCCCCAGCTTCTAGAATGTTCTCAGTGCTTCTAGATGAGCAGCTGCCATCTACCTCCTCAGATACACAGGCCTCTGGAATGATCTGGACACTTGAGGAAGAGCCACCATTTATGTCTTCAGTGACATTGTCTCAACTAGTGTCTGATACTGAGGATGAAGACTGGTTTCCCTCTACTTCTTCCAAGCAAGAGGATCCTTCGGGAGAGTTTTTGCAAATGTGTGTGTTATTTTATGGGATTTTTATATTTCTGCTCTTGTCTGAGTAGGCTTATGTGTTATGTTCCACTGTTATGTGCTTTGAGTAATGTGCTGATATGCTGTCCAATTGAAATGTCTGGAGCTGAACCCCCACTAAATCCCACTGCTGAGCATGAGCCCCCGTCAACTAACCCTACAATTGGCCCTCACCTCTGACTGACAGGATTCAGACAGAATTGCTTTGCAGAGGACCAAGTAATGTACCACCTGACTTTGCTTTCTGTGGGAGTGAGAGTGATGGGAGAAGTTGCCACCACCAGTATTTCAAGAAGACATTAATTAGTGGTGAAAAGCTGGTTTATATATTCAGAGAACAACAACAGCCTTTTTATGCTTCTGCTTCAAATTGTTTTTTAAAGAGGTTCATTCATTGAAAAAGTTCAGGAATGGCATGTTGGAAATAGGGGGGGGGGTGTCATTCAAGCTAGAACCACCACTGCTGAGAAGCAAAATAAAAATAGAATTTGAGGAGAAAAAAACTGTTCTCTTTACACACAAAACAAGTACCGAAACCTTAGCCCAAAAACTGAGGCCCAGACCATACTGTGGGCTACCTGTACTGTTATACACCCTTACTAGATATAGCATATATGAAATCCTTTGGAACAAGCACTAAACCAAACCTACCTCTATATCTCCCACCAATTCAAGTTTGGTGCTCATTGCTCACACACATCCAAATTAGAGTATAGTTGAGTAAGTCTTGGGCAGCTGTGGCCTAGTGGTTAGAGCGTTGGACTTAAGAGACTTAAGGAGAGTTGCAGGTTCAAATCCCACCCTAACCAGTAGGCAATGGCTGAAGTGCCCTTGAGCAAGGCACCTAACCCTACTGCTCCAGGTTGTAACCAATACCCTGTAATAACTGTAAGTCGCTTTGGATAAAAGCGTCTGCCAAATGCATAAATGTAATGTAAATGTAATGTCTTCAAACAAAAACTCAAGAAGACAAAACACTGCTGTCTTATAAAGTCAGTATAGCTCTGTGAGGTTTTTTTTTTTTTTTTTTAACAGAAAACAGCTAAAGTAAAACCACAAATCGCCTCAATTTACATAAAATCAGAGACAGTCGAGTGAATCCCTACTCAGATCTTTAACCGAAATCCCTAAAGTGATTCATGAGTCAGGGATCTCTGCATCCATTTGAGCCTCCAAATGGCATCACATACATAAACCGCTTTGAACTTTTACAACCTAATAAGAACACATACTCCTGTAGAGACAAAAGTCTCGTAAATTACAGTGTGGAGTTGATTTACAGGGAGTAAAGGTACTGATGAAGGCAAATCTGTGAGCTCAATAGTCTGAGCTCGAGAGCAACGATCGAATTAATTTAGACCTCCGTGAGACAGGTTAGTTTTCCCCACTGATGATGAGTTGTTGCAATAGTAATTCTGCTCAGACTCAGATCAGTTACCTGAGATTCACTCAGATGGATCAACCACTCATGCACAGAGAATCAGTTACTCTCAGTATCCACTGTAACATGAGCCCTCTGATTCACTATCAAGAACATAGACAATCCACTACACTGAGAGTCATTTGCTTCAGATTTGTCATTTTGGGTGTGATTGGGGAATTCTGGCTCAAATGACTCAAGTGACTGGTACAACCCAGATTCTATCAGTGATTCAGAATGATCTGGATCCTTCAAATGACCCCACTGTCCATCACCATCTCATATTATAATTCATAGTATCAGATTTCCACAAATACAAAAATTGTTCTTGTCCTTTAGCAAATGTTAGAAAACCACAATGTTTGTCTAAATTACCTTTGTTATTGTGGTAGTCAAACACTAAAAGACTGTAGAGATCTGAGGGATATGTCAGTAAAAATAGATAGAGAGGTCGTGTACTTTAATCACATTCAATCATCAAAAGCACTCTGGTATTGAAACAACACTAGTGAAATAGCAAAAACACTCAACAGTAATGTGCAAATAATAAAGGAATAAGAATATATACAAGAATATACAGTTGTAAGCCAAAAAAAAGTACTAGGCTATATGTGCAAAAACTATAGAGATGTATAAAACCATGGAAATGTAAAGAAGAGATGTGCAGTGACAGTGAAAATGCACATTGAAGAGCCCTTGTTTGTGTGTGTCAGTAAGTCATGGACTATTGTTCAAGTGTTGAGCACATTTTTCTGTTGCCTTCTTAACACTGGAGACGACTGTCCAGTCTTAATAAAGAACCAGCCCTAATATTTTGATCCTGTGTAAAAGCTTGTCCAGTGACAGGTTGAGAATTAGTGATGGCGACAAAGTCCTTGTACAATGTTAAGTGCATTGTCTCTCATGTAAATAAATAAACTTGTTCAATATCAACCAAATTTTTAAAAAAGTTTGTTGACACAGGTATAGTAAATGGGCCATTTGTGAATTTTAATAAACACTGAATGAAAACAATAGTTAGGTTATTAGTAATGATACGTGTCAGGAAATGATGTGACTGAAAACAGGCTGGAGGTTTAAAGTCCTGCTGACCTACTTATGAGCTCATTAATGCTGTTAAGCCACAGTGAGCTGCTAATGCTCACTCACACACACAGTGACAGGCTGTGCTCTAGGGGGAAACTCAACAAAGTGAAAATATGAAAACATGACATCAGGAGGCCCGGACGGACAGAGGGCGAGAGACACCGACCATACATAGACCAACAGGAGAGAGAGAGAGAGAGACCAAGGTGAGCCTGTAGCTTCTAGTGTGTTGTTTATGTGTGACCCTTACCTTCCTAATAACCTGTCAAATCTTCTATGACGAGCTCAACAGACACACTGAAACCTGAGGAATATGATGGTTACGATTTTCAACTTCTAAAACTTACTGTTGTATCCTATAAACAGACTGTAACCATGCTAACTTCTATGAGGCTAAAGGTTTTTCAGCTGTAATGTATTATTATGTTCACTGTCTCTGTGCAGCATTAGCATGCTAGCATTAGCCTAATGTTGAATCACATCTTGATTTCAGCTGAGAGAAGAAAGTTTGGAACAGTAGCAACGTTGCTACTAGCAATGTTGTTAGCTTCACAGTCCCAGAGTGACTGATAACCCCATGATGCAACCTCATTATCCTCCTCTCACATGTTAACTGGATGGAGGGATCACCAGCATAACATTAGCATAAAACTTTGCATATTGGCTGTAGTTAAGCAGATCCTTCATGTTTGTCTGTGTCAACCAGCAGATTACTAAAAAAATGCCTCTCTCTCTCTCTCTCTCTCTCTCTCTCTCTCTCTCTCTCTCTCTCTCTCTCTCTCACACACACACACACAGATCTCAAAAAAAAATTAGAGGTCACTGCAAAATTATCACTTTCTCTGACTTTACCATTTATAGGTATGTGTTTGTGTAAAATGAACATTTTTGTTTTATTCTCTAACCTACCGACAACATTTCTCGCAAATTCCAAATAAAAATATTGTTATTTAGAGCATGTATTTGCAGAACACGACACATGGTTAAAAAAAAAAAAACCCAAAAAGATGCAGTGTTTTCAAACGTCAAATAATGCAATGAAAACCAGTTATTAAGTTATTAATTTCTAAACAACCCTATGTTAATGTTGTAACTTTAAAAAAGTTCACACATCAATGTTTGGTGGAATAACCCTGATTTTCAGTGACAGCTTTCATGTGTCTTGGCTCTCCACCATTACTGTTGGATGACTTTATGCAGCTTCTGGCAGAGAAATTCAAGAAGCGCAGACATGTTCGATGGTTTGTGACCATCCTTCTTCCATTTGATTATATTCCAGAAGTTTTCAAAGTGGGTTCAAGTCTGGAGATTGTTTTGTCCATGACAGGGTCTTCATCTGATGGTCTGTCATCCACACCTTTATTGGCCTAGCTGAGGCCAGGAGCATTGTCCAGATAGAAGAACCAGTCCTCAGAGTTTGGGAACATTGTCAGAGCAGAAGTCCAGTGATTTCCAATAGTTATTTTTGGATTTCAGTTACTTCTGCTGTACTAATAGCAGTGTTTTTGCCACCCAGCTAGTCCTATTGCAAGAAGACAGTGATGGCCACAGTGGCTGTATTTATAATTCCCTTTCTTAAATAAGACATAAATCAGGTGTTTATTAAGTAATAAAGTATGCTTGTGTTAGAATTCAACAGAGTGCACTAACAGTGCAGGATAAGTAATAAAATAATATATAGCATAATTAGATGCTTAAATAACCCCCTGTGGGTGCTTTTTATTTGGAAGAATCTACCTGCAGAAATGGATTACAATGTATTTATTTTTGTTTGCATTGCATAATCATGTGAAAATGAGAATCTTCATCTCCATACTTCTTAAGTTACTCTTACTTCCTCATGCTCTTACTTTCCATTTTATGGCTTATGTAAGGGACTTGTGCAGCTTTTGGAGACCTATAATGAAAGTGTTTTGTTTAATTTATTCACAAAGTGGTCATTCATAGTCTGAGTCCCTCACTAATACTCTGATAATGAGTTTAGTAAAATCTGACTCTACAGGAAGTCCTGTGATCAGCCCTCACTGTAATGAAAATTTCTATCAGTACGTCTGATGGCTGAATAGACATTAGGCCTACGGAGTTAAACCACTGGCTGATTATAATGGCTAATACTGCTATTTAGCCTATGTATGGTTAATCATTCATGGTTTTGTTTTTTTTTCCCATTCTAACCTTTATTTTAAAGTCTGATTCTATTAACCTCCGTGAACAACATGAGATAATTTAAATTCCTTTTCAATCCTGTTTCAGTCAAAATCAGTAAATATGGTAAGGAACCTAAAAAATGTTTTAAATAGAAACTGGGACTCAGTTTCTATTTGTGAATATGAATTAGTTACAGACCCTAAAGCTACAGATGGTCTGTGGTCAAGTATAATTGTACTGAACCTTCAAAGGTCAAATGACTCACACACCATCTGATTTTAGGGAGAAATACTCAGCAATAAAGAGGACAAAAGGCAGAGAACCACTAAGTAATTCATAATATGGTAATTCTATATGTTTTTCCCATGTTATATTATTATTTTGTGAATCTATCTGTATTTTGCAAATCTATGTTGTTTTGGCTTCAGTGTTTTATTTTTGATTATATTTTTTTTTTCCAACATTTTATGTGTACTTGTATGACTACGTAGATGTATTTGGTGGACGTAGTTTTTCAGTTTGTTGGCACATTCTTTTTTCTTGTATTGCTGGTGATGTAATATTGCATTCAGTTGTAATGTGATCATCTTCTACTTTGGATTCTTGTTGTCCTACCTATTCATTTAGTTATTAATTTATTTTTTACCCTTTCTGCCAATGTTTTAAGGCTTTTAATCTCGCTTCTTCTTCTTCTTCTTCTTCTTCTTCTTCTTCTTCTTCTTCTTCTTCTTCTTCTTCTTCTTCTTCTTCTTCAGTCTAAATATCATCAGTTATATATGGACAATTATTCAAAACAGGTTTGAGAAATGTGTACAGATGGAATATTAAGGCCTTTGTACACTGCTGTTCATAAAATTTGAGTAATTTTATTTTGTGACACATTCCTCTTCTATTCCTATTTATACACATCAATAATCCCCTTTGACCTGGTACAATGGTTACATACTGTCTTGGTTACACTTTATCTATCGAAAGTAAATTACATTATCACAATCATTTCATAAGTAGAGGTAAAAAAATATTTTATTCCAATTTTATGAGCAACAGCATAAACAGCTGGGAAGGGAAGACTAACACTTCAAGAAAAAACAGACAAGAAAAATTTATGACATTACATTTGGAGATTTAACAGACAAAAAGGAGCTTTGCAAAGTTTATAAAGTCATACATTGGCAAAATAAATAAAATAATGTGTAAATTAGAAAATAAATATGTAATTAGGGGAAAAATATTTCGAGAAGATGGTACTTTTTGTAAATTATGAATCGAACACACAACATAGTATAACAGATCATTTGTAATTAAAAAAAAAAAAAGTAACTTCAGTCGCAGAAATTCTAATCTTATTTTCCCCTCCTATATTATTCTAGTCCCCTGGCTCCATATATTATTACATTTTATCATACACATAATTTCAATGGCCATAATAATAATAGTTGTAATAAATGGTAAAATGGTTTTCTTAAACCTAGTTTAAGGAGTTTTTATGAAGAAATAATGTTTTTTAGAGTATGGTAATTATTTGTGTGTCCTGTATATATTTTACTGTATTCCACCGAGTAGTGAGTCACTGAAGTGTTCAGTCTACCACTGTCCAACATAGGATAAAAGAGAAGTGATGCTGCTGTTTATAAAGGTCATGGATGTATTAGTGGAATAATGGCGCTTTTCCACTGCGAACCCTACTCAGCTCGACACGAGTCTACCCACTTATCGGACTGGCACGGTTGTGTTTCCATTGCCAGCCGTTACTAGTCAGGACTAGTTGAAGTGGGTGGAGTTGGCGGAGTGGACACAGC
>JAQQZY010000005.1:6190946-6204951 GCA_030068375.1 Ostorhinchus rueppellii
AGTACCCGGAGAAAACCCACGCAGACACGGGGAGAACATGCAAACTCCACACAGAAAGGTCCCAAGGAATCGAACCCAGGTCCTTCTTGCTGTGAGGCACGTGTGCTAACCACTGCACCACCGTGTCGCCTTACTAAGAAATATGTGCACACAAAATCACCATCTAATACATTCTATACACTATCCAATGTTGTCAGTAATGTTCATTCCCCCTCACCCTTGTTTCTTGATATAAAGAAATAGAGGTTTATTGTCTAGAAATGTATGAAGTTCAGAGAGACAAATGGCCTGTAAAACAAAAAAAACCTGCTACAGTAGTGTCTAAAATGTTTCCTCAGGTATAATGCAAAGACCCTTGTCCTTGTCTGTGTTCCCAGAGACACAGACTGTAGTTCAGGTACAAAGAAATTAAAGATGATATGAAATAAAATAATAATAAGCCCAGAGAAGAAAGGAAAACATGGAGCACAAGCATCTGTCAGAATAAGATGAGGCACTCGCTGCGATTTCTGGACAAACATCTATAATCTCACCCCTCTCTCCTCTGCCTTTCTCACACTTTAGTCTCTCCAAAGTCTTTTGAAAGTCCTCTAGTGTATGGTAGGCATTACCAAGCAGTAATCAGTGACTCAGCACTATCAAATGCGATTAAAAGGAAATCTGTTTTTAATCTCCAACAATTAACCTACTTTATGAAGACACTGAACTACTGAATGTTGACTTAATATTATTTTAATAATTTAAGGCCTTTTATTCTTTATGGATCACTGGAGTTGACATCTGTCTGAACAAACAGTGAGTAAAATATCAGTGCCTGTGCACGAGGATCTGGTCCTCGGGTGTACTGAAGTGTATACGTTGGATACTTAGTCTCCCAGCAGGATGATCAGAGTGGGATTAAAACTAAAAGCTTCACAGCATGAAACCATTATCTGACTCAGACTTCAGTGTCAGACAGGAAATCTGAGCTCTGATAAAGGTGTTGATCTGAGGGAGAACAGAATCTAGTCAGGCAATTGCTTTGAACTAATTACTAATAAAGCCCCATTTAAACCTGATTACATTAATTCTGGGTGTTTGACAACTCCGTAGGTCATCGCCAGAGATGAAGAATCAGGAGAAGAAGTTTCAGCCTCAGTGGACATCGAAGTCTTGCAGAGAGGACAAGCAGGTGAATGGAAACAAAGCTCAGTGAGATTCAGAAATCTGTTAAAAATTAGCGGCCAGATATTTATTCTTACAAGGATCCTACTCAGGTGGCCACAGCGGATTAAAGACTCAGATCAAGTGTTTACACTATCACTGGCACTGAGACGTTAAAGACCATGTAAAGAGACTCAGTGTGTTATCTCAATCACATTAACAGACATGTACTGATGCTCATGTTGATATATCTGTGAAAATACTAGATAGTTGTTTTAGTCATAGCATGCCACACATACGTAAACCTGTGAAGTGCATACATGTGAGGCTCAGCAGGGTGTAATATTCACTGGTATGGGCTCTCTAAGGTCTTTGGTCTTTCTGAGATGTATTCCAATTACTGTCGACAGTCATGTGGACATGTGCATAGAGCATGCTTTAATGATTCTGAAATGCACACTTCTTGACTCTGTCAAGCTTTAACTAGTTGAAAAATTGTTGCCATTTGGTTTAGATAATGAGCCGACCGCACACTGACTAAACCTGCTGTCTTATTCATGCACCTTTTTACATTTACAATTCTTTAACAATTTAAATAGCAGGCTTTTGCAGTTGTATACATGACAGATAGGCTGGCTTTTCAATTTTAATCATGCAGCAACTATGAGCTAATGTTCAAAAGGCTCTAATCTGTATCTTTAATAAAGCATTAATTAACAGATTTCTGTTTCTGTCATTATTCAAGGTGCATTGACTGTCGCCTCCCTTTGTCTCATTCTACAGTTCCTCGTGGTACGTTCAATGACCAGCAGCAGTTCGGAGATGTGGACACCCAGATGGCAGGAGGCATCGCAGCAGGTTTCCTTTTAGTGTTTGTAGCAGGAGCTCTGTTTCTACTGCTTCGAACCATCAGGAGGAAAAACAGACGAGAACCTGTAGACCACAGCAGCCTTGGAAAACCTCCCAAAGTGGTATGATGCTATGATTACAAATCTGTGACTTCATACAAAACTACATTTAAATCGACCACATGAGCAGAATAGACCTGAGGATGACGCACTGTCCCCTGAACACAGGCATTATTAAGAGTTAGTAACAAATGAGTTTGACCTTTTAAATCTGACCTGATGTTTGACTGATAGGCTCCTCCACTCAGGTTGTTAGGAGTCATTAAAAAAAAATCACAGTTGGCAATGTTTGCATGTACAGTATGCTTTTTCTGTATAAGTTCTTATTTTAAGCAGCCTCGTACTGATTGCCTGCTTTTTTATTCCATGCTGGCGCTGCTTTTTTCTGTTCATTTCCTGCTGTCTTTCTCTGTAGTCTCTAAAGTGCTTTCACTTTCAGTTGGTGAGTTTTTGGTTTCATGCCTCTCTGCAGTGATGTGATGTCGTGGCCGTGTGTACTTCCTGTGTTGTAGTTTCCACTCACTGAAGTGGAAGTGTTTGTGTGTCAGTGCTAAATGCAATTACTTTTCAGAAAAAGAAAAACATCCAATTTACTGACTCCAGACATGTTCCTGAGGTCTAACAGGAACACATTCTGTACCAGCACAGACTGTAGAGGTTGTCTGATAGGCTAATATAATAGCAGGAAAAAAGTCACTATCACCACTATTGAAACAAATTACCATGTTAATAACTAGTAAATGACTTATCTGTTAGTTGAACAGAATATGCAATTAATTTTCTCAGTAAATCCATAATAGTATAAATAAGTTGGTAGAATACATTTCTGCTCATACTGTCAGTTTCCAATAGACTGTGTAAAAGAAGTGGATGCAGCCTCTGTGACATAACCACTTCATTTGTGCACTACCAGAAGATGGCAATGGCCTTTGGATCTTGTTTTTTTTGGAGCCAGAATTGATCCCTCATGTACTCACTCCCACAGGAGGCCTGTCAAGCTTCCAGAACAACTGAAGCCTTAAGCAGTGAAAGGAGCTCATAGATGTTCAAACAGTATATTTAGTGAGTAAATATGTACCAATGATTACTGTTTTTGCTTTTTTTGTCAACTAGAAACATTTCAATACCACTTTCAACACTAGTGCCCTTGAGGACACACAGTTAATTAACTTTTATACTTATATTTCCCCCCATTTTTAATAAATTTTTAAAATCTTTTTCTTCTCCCATTTACTCATAATGGGCGAAATTTCAAATGTCTATAAAAACATTAATTTTTTTTCAATTTACTTCAAACTTGGCACATATATAGAGGCAGTTGATTTACTGACATCAGCACATGCATAGACACGATGACATCAGCTGGATCCATCCCAAAATAAGATTACAATATGTGCAAGGGGCAGGGTTTGTTGTGCCTGGCACCACTTAATATGAATGTTTATATATCTTTTATGGAATCTCTATATCTGACAATAGATGTACTGCATTTTAGTTTTAGAGAGGGGGGTGTAATTTCTCTATACTGAAGCTAATAGGTGTTCATAGCTCATAACTCATGTAAGTGGTCATGTTACTTTTTATATACAGCAGGGTGGGCAACTCCAGTCCTCAAGGGCCAGGATCCTGCATGTTTTAGATAAAGTTCCTTCTTCCAGCACACCTGGAAACCATTACCTTGTTATCAGAGCTCTGCAGAGCGTGATGATGAGCTGATCATTAATTGAACCAGGTGTGCTGGAAGAGGGAAGTATCTAAAACATGCAGGATACTAGCCCTCGAGGACCGGAGCTGCTTACCCTAACAGCCTAATTTAGAATTTAGGAGGTCCATTACAGATCACTGACACAAAAAACTAAAACACATGAGCATGAATTGACATGAATAACTCAATCAACTATAAAAAAAAAAAAAAAGACTAATAATTCAGCTAACAAGTGTGTGCTAAATACGCTAGTGTTATTTAGTGCAGCGGTACTCAACCCTGGTCCTAGAGAGCCGCAATCCTGCATGTTTTAGATGTGTCCCTCTTCCAACACACTTGATTCAAATGATCAGCTTATCAACAAGCTCTGCAGGAGCCTGATAACAACCATCAGGTGTGTTGGAAGAGGGAAACATCTAAAACAGGATTGCGGCCCTCTAGGACCAGGGTTGAGTACCGCTGATTTAGTGTCTTACCTTAGAGTTGTTTTTTGTTGATTCGTGGTATGACGTTGAACACTATGTTGTGAAGATAATATTTTCTGTTTTTTGTTTTTGTATTTTTTAACAACTCTCTATTTCATAACTTGCTACAGAATATCTTTCTGACAACATTGTACACAGCATAGGATGACATACTGACTGCCAAAGTTTGACAGGTATAGCATTGGTGGCTATACCTGGGCGGGACTTAGCAAAGGATCAGTTGACCATATATGGCTTTTAAAACGTGGAGTTAAAAAATTTCAAAAGGTGAAACTTGCCATGATGAAGTACTGAAATTAGCCACATTGTAAACTGAAATGTTTTGCTATAATATGGAAGTATTTTCCTTTAGTTACAAAATATTTATTTACTCATCAGCTGTCGAGTTTATTTTACTCAGACACTCCGAAACATTAAACCGTATCAGCAGGCGGCAAGCACATTCTAGATTTGACAGCGAGTATGGAAATAGCCAGGACAAAAGCAAAAGCATATACCATTCTCATGAGAAACAGGAAGTAGTAACAAGGGAGATATGACTGACAAGTGTCTTTTGTTAACATATCAGTCAGTAGAAGAAGTAAGATCGAGCAACTCGACATGAAGCCCACAGAATCCTCTCTCGGGATTTAGCCGGTAGCAGTTTAAATGTCATACAAAATGTGAGTGTAGGATATCAGCATTTTGTAAATGTTCTTACAAAAGAGGCTTATTCATCTCAAAATCAGCTATATGAATAAAGGTCTTTACAATCTGGAACATAACAAAAAAGACTCAAAAATGTGAATACAGAAGTAGATTTGCAGCAGCTCTTTTTTCAGATATAATAATGGATTCATCACTTGGGGCTTTCATTTGCAGTCATTGTGTCTCCACTCTGTCTGATCCAGTGTCTTCTGTTCCTTTTGGTCTTTGTGCTGCATCTGGTTAATATGACACACATAGTGCCAACCGGATCTAACGTTACCTTTATAAAAACTCCTCATTATCCTGATCCTGATAGTGTAGTTGTTTGTGATACAGCTCTGCTTTGTGTTCTTTTTTTATACTAAATAAGGCAGCTGAATATCAACAGCTTCACCATTGTCCAATGAGGTCTGCACAGTGTCATTGCTTTATGACTTCTATCACTGCACGAGAACTCTGAACTCTACATTGCTTTTCCACAGCATAACATTTGTTTTCTGTATAAAAGTACTCATGAACAGTCTGAAAAATATGCTGACGTGATTCAATGACACAAAAAAACACACCTGGTTTGTAAATATCAAGGGGCAACAACCTCTGCTCCAACATAAAGCCACTGCAGAAGTTGCAATACCACTGATGGCCACTGGGGTTAGCGCTATAAAGCCCTGGCTCCCATACTTACACTAGTCACTTTCCCATTGACCCTCAAATATCGCAAATATAACTTGCACATAAAAATTGACCTAATGGAAAAACAACAATTTCACCAAAACCCTCATTTGTGGTTAAAAGTTTTTGCGCTGGCAATAGGTGGTTTTCGGATGTTGCAAAATTGTTATGTTATGAAAAACTGCAAGGGGAAGACTTTTTTTTTCCCCCGATGTGGACGAACATTACAACACAGGAAGAAGACTTTTAAAAGAAACATGGTGTGGTATGTGAGGACACACCAGGAAACTGAATAATTTTAGAATTTAGTACGAGATAAAGGGGTAATATGTCATAAATAATGAATATATTTGTAAATAAACACCACATTTACATTCGTCACCATGTTTATGGAATGACTTCTCGTGTCATTTCGTGATAATAAATAAACAAATCATCACAGTTGTGATTTAATGGAAATACCGACATTTCGCACTTCTGTTTTTTTAACATTTAGTAAATATCGGTAAAGTTTTGCGCATAAGCGTAATGGAAAAGCGACTACAGAGCTCCTCTCCAAAAATAACCAAATCAATTGTTTTTCTAGGACTCATTCCAGTCTGATCTGTTCTGGGGGCTCATGTTTAAATTTTTTCCGTATTTATTCAGGCCTCATGTTGAATGGAAGCTAATTTCTGCATTTTGGGGTTTGATTGACATGTCTATATGACAGCTTGCATAACTGCTAAGGTGGACTTTCAGGAAAACTATTAACCTTACCCAAAATTAATAATTTTTCAGACAAGGTTCAACGGTAAATGTGATTAACCCCTTACTGCCCAAATTTATTTACAGTTACATAAAAAGAATAAATCATCTGTATTTTTGTGGTCAGTCAGAAAATTAAGTGTAGATTGTTCATTTAAATATAGCATGTATAACAGATGTGCAAATTAGTAACATTAGGTTCCTCTTATCAACAATCCACATGAAACAAGAAGGATCCGAAAATTTGTAGTGTCATGAATTTAATAACACCTTTACTGAAACAGTAGGTTGAAATTAGTTGAGTTTCCACTCACAAGATAGTAAAATTAATTTGTGTCATAATGGTTGATGAAGTTCACCATTTTACCAAGTAAGCTAGTGCTTGGCATTAGTTTACCCATGACCTCTCCCACTGTTCGGCCCCTGTAATATGTAAATGTACCTACACTTGAATTTCCCCCTTGGAGGATCAATAAACTATATCTTATCTTAATATAGTATGCTAACATTGTAATGTCAAACCACAAGTTACTGGCTTCAAAAGAGGAATTTAATTTAAAAAAAAAAAGTATCGCATCATTATTCCTCCAGTCACTAATTATGTGCATTTTATGGTAAACTCCTGGAAATGTTAATAATATATAACATGAGTAGCTTTGTCTCTGTAATACAATAATGCTAATCTCACATGTGTAAACACACTGATGAGCAGGTTCAGTGATAGACCATATACGACCAAAAGACCATTAGCTAATGTACCTTAGTTACGCTAACAAGCCAGGTATTTTAATGAAGACTGAACTAAGACCACAATTACAACGGAGCTGTCAGGAAGAAAATGAACAGAGGCTCCACAGGCAAGAAGCGCAAGTCAGCTTCCAGTGGCCATCAGTGGTATTACACTTCATAATACCTTTTTTTTTTTAACTTGTCTTGTCCAGCATCCTTACAGCAGAATGGTAGCCTTTTGGTGCTAAACAAATTTGCTTTGCCAAGGGAAACTTTGTAAAGTATATGAGGCTTCCCTTGATATTCTGCTGTCTTTATTATGAGTTTTGTTGTGAACCTCATTTTGATGCCTGACCTGACATGGAGAGATGGGGGAGAAGAGAAGGGAGGACTGAAGGGGAAAAGGGGAAGGGGGTATCCAAATATCGCTTCATGACATTTGGATCCTGGATGAACGTTGTTGTTGTTTCAGTTTGTTTGTTTGTTAACATTTTAGTACCAAAACTATTGCTTCAATTCAAAACAAATTGGGTTATAGATTGCCAGTGATCCAGAACAGATGTGGTTACAATTTGGGAAAAAGAGGTCAAAGTTCACATTTTTTATGAATTTTTAAATGCTTTTTTCTTCTTCCTTTAACTTATAATTGGCAAAATTTCACGTCTATAAAAACATAAATTTTGTTCCAATTTAGTTCAAACTTGGCAAATACATAGAGGTAATTGATATGCTGACATCAGCACATGCATAGACGTGATGACATCTACTGGATCAATGCCAAAATAAGCTACAAAATGTGTGAGGGGCGGGGTTTGTTGTGCCTGACACCACCTGTTTATCTGACTAACTCTCTTGCACTGACCACATGTTCCTATGTACATCTTATTGGATATTACTTTGATATCTAGTGACAGTAGCAGATTTTATGAGTGAATTTTTTTGAGTTTAATGGCATGAAGAATATTCATTTTAACAGCTGCTCACTACGAGGGTTAGGCAAGGCAAGGCAAGTTTATTTGTATGGCACATTTCAGCAACAAGGTAATTCAAGGTGCTTCACACAGGACATTGAAATACAGTGACAGGGAAAACATTATAAAAGAAACATAAAAACAGCAAGAGAGAAAACAACACATAAAATTCAAACACATTAAAAGCCTTTTAGTCAAAGGCAGTAGTGAACAGGTGAGTCTTTAACCTGGACTTAAAAGAACTCCGACTCTCAGCAAACCTGATATTTTCTGGTAGTTTGTTGCAGATATATGGAGCATAGAAACTGAACGCTGATTCTCCATGTTTAGTTCTGACTTTTGGAACAGAGCAGACCTGCACCTCACGAACTCAGTGCTCTGGATGGTTCTTACTGGACTAGAAGGTCTTTGATGTATTTCGGGCCTAAACCATTCAGTGCTTTATATGCAAGCAGGAGAATTTTAAAGTCTATCCTTTGAGAGACAGGGAGCCAGTGTAGAGACCTCAGAAATGGACTGATGTGGTCCACTCTCTTGGTCTTTGTGAGGACTCGAGCAGCAGTATTCTGAATCAGCTGCAGTCGTTTGATAGATTTTTTAGGCAGGCCAGAGAAGATACTGTTACAATAGTCGACTCGACTAAAGATAAATGCATAGACAAGTTTTTCAAGGTCCTACTGCAACATCAGACCTTTAATCTTAGAAATGTTCTTGAGGTGATAGTAAGCTGAATAAAGGAAGCTGGTTAAAGGAATATTTAGTAGCTCTGACAGCATCTGATAAATTGTGAATACAGGATCACACATGAACATATCTGACCAACTCGTTCTCTCCTCATGAACAGGTGAACAGTCGGCAGTCGGGACATTTCCAAGGACAGCAGGGCGTCTACACCAGGAGAGAGTCCCTCATTCCATCCTCAACATCCACTGACATTAGTATAGGAGCTGTCTCCAGGAATCTGTATCCTGTTGTGTCAATGTCAGAGGACCTGACTGAAGCTGTGAAATCATCTATGAGAGCTACGGGGGATGATGGGAGCAACGTGACAGAGGAGATGCAACAATCATCAGCATTTATACACTCGGCTCAGGGCGAGGACATCACAGGACAGGGTAATGATCCCTACAGGATGATGCTCACTACCATCTATGCTGAGTCGAGCTCAGAAGAAGGATAGTAACCCCTCTTCTAGTTCTGAAGGTCTAGCTCCTTGGGTCGGCCCTCACCTTGACTCCTCAGCCTTCCCACCAGAGATGTGAGTGAAGGAGTTGAGGCAAGGACCTGAAGAGAGAGGCATCGGACACTTAATGAAATGACACATCATCACCTTGGAGTGGTCACTTTAAATAAACATCAGTTAAATATGATGTGTGGAATAGGTATCGTATTGTAATGGACCGCTGTGTTTTATGATCTCTAACAAATGAATGAACATCTAAACTTATGATTAACTTTTGATTCAATTCAGATAATGCGGTGCAGAGATGTCATGTATTTTTTTATTCTAACAGTACAACTTCAGATTGAAAAAGCATATTTAAGTCCTGGCCCTGGTCAAGTGTCACACCTCTTTTATGCATTAAACTGGTGAACAGACTGTCACAAAGGTTTGAGTTCTGCCTGCCAGCGCTGAAGGCCTGTACAAACTCTGCAAGAACAGACAAGTTTGTTCTTTTGTGAGAAGTTATAAGAACAAGGAGCTCAGGGGCAGAACTCCTGGGAAGTCCTCTGCTTTTCCACATTAGTCACGCCCATTTTCAATTTCTGACCAATCACGCAGTAGTTGTCGGACACCACACAGGAAAAAAGTTCTTCTTAGATGATATGTCGAGAACAAGCTGCAAGACCTCCCAAACAAGAGCTGTGAGAAAAGAGAACAAGTTTCTGTGTTCTTGCAGAGTATGTAATAATCTTAATAGGTTCTTGATCCTCAGTGTGTGTTTAAAGGAACTACTAGAGCAGGGATGTCAAACATGGGGCCCGGGGGCCAAATCTGGCCCATCAAAGGGTCCAGTCCGGCCCTTGTGATGACTTTGTGAAATACTAAAATTAAACTAGGATATTAATCATTTTAGTTCAGGGGCCACAACAGACCGATTCAATTCCAAGTGGGTCAAAAGGCTAAAATATTATCATAATATCCAATAAATACTCACAAATCTGTAAATATTTTCATGTATTTACGCCAAAACAAAGTATAGTTTTGCAAAACATGTAAATAATCGGAGGAAAAATCAACATCCCAAAATGTCTTAAGAGAAGTGCAATTTTAACAGTATTATTATCCGTTATTGAATGTTTTGTGTATTTGTAGATCCTCCATGATCTATAAGTTATAATGTACCTGTGTAAATGATAAACTGAAGTAGAATATTGTTAAAATTACATTATTTTTTCAGTTTGTTCATATTATTCACATTATTTTAAAGCATAGTTTGTTGATGTAAATGTTTTCATAACATAATTTTACTTTTTTCACTCTAAAACATAGAGAAAAGTTTGGAGTTGACATTAGCTATATATTGTGTTATTTTACTAGTCCGGCCCACTTCAGATCAAATGCGGCCCCTGAACTAAAATGAGTTTGACACCCCTGTACAAGAGCTTTCACACTGGCAGGACTCGATGCCAGTTCCAGATCCTGAACCTGCTTTTGAACCACCCAGTCTGTTTACACCAGAAAAAATGGTTTGGAACCTGAAAATTTGGTTCTCACTTTGAACCAGAAAAGGTTGGTTCTTCCTTCCTTCCTTAACTATGGCATAATCAGCAGCTGTGTTTAATGGGAAGTAGGAGAAAATGGAGAAGTGTCAGTGTTCTGCTGAGGAGACAAAATGTTCAGTGGCACTCTGGGCATGAACAGAATTCCAAGTGACGCTAGAGATTAGTACAAGTTAGATCTGTAAGTTAGATGTCAAACTGGTGAAGGCAGTGTTCACCCAAAGGCTTAAACTAGTGTGAAATGAATTTGGTCTGCCAGAAAGCACCAAGGTTCTGAGACTTCAGAAGGGATTCATAACCAGAAGTCTGCCTGCAATATCCAATATTTATCAAGGTGGCACCCCAAGATCAATTTATGTGTTACCATTTATCATCAAGGACCTGACAAGATGATAAATACGGAACAGAGCAGAGGCTTAAGAGTCTCTGCAGATTCCAGTCAGGGATCAGGAAATCAGATCACCTGGATCAAACACCTGGAACTGCTGTGACTAGCTGAAGTGGTTTTCTCACAGTTTATTTGTTAAAACTTCAGTAAGTCAAGCCTTTAACAGATGTCTGATGTTAATAGGTATGCTTCCATACATTTGTCCAACTAAGCTTTTGTGAAAAGTTCCAAAAAAAGAACTAGAAAAGCACTCAGAGTGCAGACCTCTGCCCCCTTGTGGCCGGCTGAAGTTGCTGCAGCGAACGAACACACACACAAACTCGGGCGACCACATAACCTCCTTGGCGGAGGTAATAAAAAGACAAAGGACAACCAAATATGTTCTACTTCGGAAAAAATAAGTCCTGAAATCGGAAAGTACTGACCTCTGTTGAAATGTTTCCCAAATATCAGCCTGCAGTGAACCGCACAACTGGCGGCGCCATATTGGACCAAATATGAACACGTTAATGTCTAGTTCCCACTCTGTCTGTACAGATATATGTCTCATACATTATACGGATTTTAGTTTTGTCAGTAAGAACAACGACATTTAGTTAAATATAGAATTAAAACGTCATTATTCGGTGAATGTTCTGGTCGGTCCGTTGCAAATACTGTCCACGGAAACTGATTCTGTACATTGCGTTCCCCTCTGTGAGACACACACCGAATATAATAAGGAAGAGAGTGCCCCCTTGTGGCTGGCTGAAGTTACAGCAGCGAACAAACGAACACGCACACAAAAAACTCCGGCGAACACAATACCTCCTGGGCGGAGGTAAAAATGTGAATTCCAGTTCAATCCGCATCAACGATAAATCACACTTTTACCAACTGCAATAAGAACATTTACTGTAAACACGTGACCACCTGACATACAGCGAATAGCAAAAATAACATTATTTACATGTGTTGTGTATTCACACTCAGAATGTGGATGTTTGGTCAGTCAGATGAAGCCTCTGCTAGCTGTCAGCTATCCTCAGGGTAATTGGTATCAGTTTGGAAACAGCTGTGAGGTTTGCTTGTTTTTTTATTGCAAGCCATGTCATCATTACAAAATTTAACAATGTTATCACATGTGACAGATTTACCTCAAATTGTGCAGGCCTAGTTTCCATAAACAGTTGTAGGGTGAGTATACCAGCATCTGTAGGGTTGTTAAATGTGGCATTTTAGGCCACATGAGTAGAAGAACTCGAGGATTCTGTGGCTGTTGTCCGTCTGAAATGGTTGTGTGTTTGAAAATTTAGTGATTCTCCATCTTTATCAGGTTTTATGGGAATATCTTGCAAAACAGCTGACCATCATAACAACATAAACTCATTAACTCTGAACTCAAATAGCCTTTTTAATCCCCTGTGGCTCCATACACACATTTAAAAATGTAAATATAATATTGTCATGGAAACACGGCTGCAGACACTTGATACATGTGATCATATCAGGATGTCATCTGACTCTAAGACACTGATGGTTTCTTACTTTTTAGTATTTTTAATTTATCAAAAAAGCCCCAAATGCAGTGTAAGAGAGAGTGAGGGAGATAATTGTTGAAACTTTTTTAGACTTTGTTCATTTAGTTTTATTTTCTGTTTTTGAAAAATTGCTGAGTTTACATTTTTACTTCATAACCTTTCCCTAATAAAGTCATATTAATGTGACCAGTTACTGTTAAACAGTCCTGCAGAGAAAAACTGATTGTTACTTTGTAAATAAATCGGTTTTGTTAAGTCTGTGTTTAAATGTTTGTTTTTTCTTTGGTACTTCAGTAAATGAATGATGAAAACCAATAATAATAGCCTGTTATCATCCCTCACACTGACTTTATCTGCAGCCTGACAGCTCAGTTTAACCCTTCGGCTGCCTTCCACATCTACATCCCATAAACAAAGGCAGCAGAATGGGGTCAAATTCAACCCAAGGAATACACAACTGTTCCGAGAAAGACAAGAAGGAGCAGAAGCTGTTAGTAGTCCTACATTAAGTGTAAATTCACACAAAACTTTAGACTCATGAATAACATCTTTGAAAGTATAACAGGGATGTAATAAACACATCCTTAGTGTGAACTCTGAATTTATTTAACCAGGTTTTATATTGTATTTATTTGAGGTGTGATCTCTGCCCTCACAGTCCCATATTACACATTGTGAATTCATCCTTGGTGTTGAATAGAATTGTAATATTGCGTTTATTTTTTAAATAATAATAATAATAATAATTGTGCATCTACAAATATATGGACACATGACAAATGAAAGGATCCAGTCATTTCATGTGCAGTCACAGTGAGTAAAATCAGTTATATAGGAGGTGATATGGATATTTTTGAGTAAACATAAACATATGTTTCTACTATCTCATACCACACATCATATTATGCATTTTAAATGAATGTATTTAAATTTATAATGTCTGCCACTGATTTACATGTGAGACACAACACACCCTCATCCCTGAATGACAGCACAGGTCCATTTCCACTCACTTCCAAATATTATATATGCATGAAATTTACAAACACATTATACAATTGATATTGGTAGAAAATACTGCACAGTTGTTTTGTTTAGGCTATGGCAATGCCAGGGCTAAGGTGTGATTAGGTTTAAGCATAAAAACAACTTGCTTAGGGTAACAACACAAACCCTGAATAACACTGAGATCCTGTTTGTAACAAACAGCTTGTTTTTCTGCTATATCTGGATCCCTCTAACATTTGTCACTTTTAGATAGATAGATAGATAGATAGATAGATAGATAGATAGATAGATAGATAGATAGATAGATAGATAGATAGA
>JAQQZY010000005.1:6222914-6240758 GCA_030068375.1 Ostorhinchus rueppellii
ATAGGCTCCATGTGACCCCCGTGACCCTAATGAGGATTAAGCGGGTATAGAAGATGAATGAATGAATGAATGAATGTAATTCTCTCCAGATAGTGAGCCCTAAACAAAATAATGCATATGAAAAAAGAGTTTTATTAAGCAAATGTGGACACATGACTTAATTTGGTGTTTGTCAGCTTTGTTATTTGCTATTTTTTATTTTTGTCTTAATTTTGTTAGTTGCAATTCAAATGAGCTAATTAGTTAATGTGATTTCATGATTAGTTGAAATCTTGTGACATTTTCATTGGCGGGGGTCATGAGTTTTCCCCTTTTGATCTAAAAATCATAAAATTATCAATTTCCTGCATATGTATGTTTTTCCAAAGACTACTAAAAATACAGATGTACTTTATTAGTAAACAAGAAATGTGAACATTAGGGCTCACATAGTTAAGGTTTAAATCACAATTGCATCTCTTTAGCAAATATTTTTTGTTTTAAGGGTCTGGTGTAATATGGTATACAAGTGTATTGTTGGGTATTTGTCACATCATCATGTAAAATAGTAGCATTTACTTATGTTTCCTGCTATCGATGCAGTCAAGGCTTTGGAATAAACTTTGAAAGTAATCTTAACCATTTATAGCCTAACACACACGTCATGGTTTGTTTTCATTACCTATAATTCGGTTTCTAAGATGGTGTGTTTGTTCATACCCAGTTATTCTTCTCTTTTCAGAAACTATTATAAAATGTCACATGAAGAGCAAAATTAAAAATACCATTGATGTACAATAGGGCTGGGCGATAAACCGATAACAATATATATTGCGATATAACTTTTCCTCAATAGACATATGAGACATGCTTGATGTAATTTCGATAGGATTCATTTGTCCATGTTTTGATAGACATAAGAACAACCAATCTTAATTAAGTACCACCACACTGAACCAATCACACTAGAGCCATGGCAAGTTAGGTTGACACACACACCACAGGCATAAGAGCAGCCGCAGCACACGCGCTAATATTTAGGCTGCTGTGAGAGTGTGTGTTACCTTTGGAGAAAATTTGACTGAGAACTCGAGCAACTGGATTACTGAAAAGTAGGGTGTGAACAGTTTTGATTACAGTACGGAGGTGTACCGAAGAAATACATGTAGGCTATGTGAAGAACGCAAACACTTAATGAAGTTGGCAAGAGAGTCCCAGATTCGCACTTCATGGTTCAATAGCTCGTTAGTCAATAATCATTGAGACACAAATGATGGCTCTATGCAGCTTTGGTAACGCAGAGAGGAAACTACAACCCTGTTTTCATACAAACGGTCCTTAATGATTGGTAGATGGCATTGCCTTGAATGTGGAGCCAGTTAGTGAGCGCTAGTTTAGGGACTGTCTTCAAAGTGCTAATCGGATATTCTTAAAATTCAATAAATTTGCTTTTACTCAATGAAATGGCACCAGATTTATCTCACACACTCATGAGCCGCTTCTGCACACACTACACTACTCAGATAGGGCAAATATACACAGATTAGCCAAAATATATGATGGACACCTTTATTTATTTATTTTTATATATATATATATATATATAAATATAAATATAAATTGTCTTTCTACACAACCTTGAAAAGGAACATACACAATATGTACCTCCTGTTTTTATTTATTTGAAATAACTGTATAATGTTCTTCTGCACATCTGTCATGCTCAACCTCTGACAGAAAATAAATCATATTTAAATTAAAAAAAATAACCTTCTGATGTCTTCACTACTGATTTATGAGTAATAGAAGATTGAAGCTGGACAGAAATAGTGATTTGATTGATATTGTGATGCACATCGATGTTGTCTGATATGAAAAAAATTATTGTGATATGATTTTTTTTCCCCATATTGCCCAGCCCTAAGGTGCAAGATATTCTGTTGAGATGCAGAGACATTGTGATGAAGGTTCACATGTACTGAGGAAATATTTGAAAGAAGTATCAAGTAACAAGAACCTTAATTACCAAGACTGAATGTTAAGAAAAGAACAAAGTTTTGCTTCTTCTCTACCCAAATGACAGAGCAGTAGTCGAAGTCAATATGGGAACTGTTACTCCAGTAGAGGCACCAGTAGTTGTTGACCTCCTTTTAGATCAGTGGTTCAAGGCTTAGTGTTTAATATAATCATAAGCTGATTAAGGAGGAATCTGATGACACAGGGGACATAAATCAGCCCCAACCAAATAGTCAAAAGTTGTGATATTTTAAATGAATTCAGTTGATGTGTGATAGGTCACACTAATGCAGTGGTTCTCAACAGTTTTTGGCTCATGACCCCATTTTAACATCACAAATTTCTTGTAACCCCAGACATTCAAAACTGAGACTTTTTTTTTGTGCTAAAATGAATTTGTTTGTGATCATGTAGTAGTTTGCTATACTATGTGGCAAATACACATTAATTTTAGATGACATTTAATCTATCTAATGTATATTATTATGGATGGAGGCAGAAAAGCCAGGTTGAGATTACTGCACAAAGTGAGAATTTGATTTTCTTTGGTCAGGATCTGTACAGTCAGTCCAGTTTGTATTTACAAGACTAACAATACTGAACATACAATAACTCAAACTATGAATTATGAAAGAGTTGCAGCACCTTAAACTGACCACAATGAACATTTGACAGATAAACAGTACCACAGTGCTTCAGTTTAAGCTTCACAGTTTGTTATGTCTTTTATGGATTGTGATTGTCAGTCACAACTCGCCATATATTTTTTAAAGTTTTTTTAAAATTTGTATCAGTTACTAGAAATATCAGATGACCCCATTTGAATTCCAGGTGACCCCATGGTTGAAAAACACTGTACTAATGGCTTTGCGCAGTGGGCCGTTTCAGCTTAAGCTCAACATCTCTGAGATTTTGCATAAAGAGGACTAAACTTTGCACTGTGTTGGTTTCAGCCTTTTTGCTGCACTTAAAAAAATCTACTTGAGTTTAGCTGATTGAATAACACATGTAAATGTTTATGTTTGCAAGTTTGTTACTCAGCATTCAAGGACTGGGGCATAACTTTAATAATGACCCTAAATGCATAGCTTGTGTTAGTTGCAGTTCCAGTAGTTCTGCTTAGTCTTTGTAGTTCCATAGCATGTCTACTGTACTGTAGTCTTACCAGACAGATGAGCATGTGGACCTCACATTTGTGTCTTTTTTCAAATCGACTTTCAGATCTTTCTAAATGGATTTAGGTATACTGTCAACTTCTCATAAGTTGTCAAAGACTATTATTTGCAATAATTTCTTAGATGGTTAGTATATTTGTGAAGGTTGGGGAGGTATTGTTTTTGTCTTTATTTGGTAAAGTCAAACATTTTAGTGTGAACATACATATTTTAAGTTAACATGCATCCATATTGGTGCATGTTAGTCACCAATGTAACATGACACGGGCTCTGTGTTTGAGAGTGGGGGTCATAAGCTTTTTTTGGCAGTTACTGGTGGCTAACTGGCTGTCTTCCTTTCATTTTTTGTAGGAAATGTGTCTGGTCAGGCTTTGTTGTTCATTTATCTGTTATGGGGGAAAATGAAAATGTCAGGTGTACTGCAGCTGACTTGACCTGTTTTTTTGGACATCGCTTCGCTGCTAACTCTTTCCTGCAGAAGGAAATGCCACAGACCTAAATGCTTTTGTGGGGGGAGCCATTATGTGTCTGTAACAACACTTTTTGACATTCATAACTCCACTGTCCGTCCTACCTTGTTAATGAAATACAGCAGTTGGTTGATTTAACTGTGTCATAATAATCTCTCAAACAGGAAGCCAACATCAAACGAAACAACATCCCAGGAAACAGGATAATCATGATCTGAGCTAGTGTGTAATTGAGCTGAACTGCCAGATGATTTGTTTATTCAACTTTGTGTGTGTTTTGGAGACTGAGTTGCATCTTTCCACTGTCACTGGTTTTCTATAACCAGGTTATCGTCTTGGTTTGGTTCTGTGCTGCATTTACGGTTCCAGTATCCACCACAAGTCAATGTACTGTAACAGAAACAGGAATGATAACAGTTCATAAACGCAGAGAAAAACATATGCTATTTTGTACCGTGGCCTTGTTTTGTGGGGTATTTTGCCCTGACCTGGACTTCAAGGTTGTGCTGTGAAGATTCAACTTTTGTTTTTAGTTTTTTTTTCTCCACACAAGTTGTACTAGTTTGGAGATAAGCTAAAGATAAAGGTTTCTCCTCGTAATTTCCAGTGAAAAAGGTCCCATCAGGTCCTTTAAAGTCCACCAGGCAGGCCATGTAAACATATTAGTTTATGTCTCAGATGAGTGTTCATGTCCTGCTCTAAAGACTGCCATTACGGTTATCCTGTTATTAAATGTACTGTGGTGATGTGGGTGTTGTGTGTGTAAATGCCATGTCACCCTCATGTCGAAGTGAAGTGTGGCCTTCACTGTGTGTTGTGTTGGTTGTGGTCTTGTTTACTCATCTAACTCTCTGCACACCCCTCCCAATCCTTTAATGTTTTTGCTCACTCACATACACAACCTGCTGGTACAATTATGTAAATAACATATAAATCATTCTTTCTCAGGTTAAAAAAAAGTGTTGCACATTGCTAATGAAACAGCATTTCTCCTTCATTGTCTTTCGTCTTTTTCAGTGGTTTTATCAAATGTCTCTATTATGAAATATTGCTCTTTGCCCTTGATGTTGATACTAAAGCGATAATAACGAAATACAGTTGTCAAGTACACCAAATGTTTTCCTGCTTGTACATATGTATAAATCAGATACTCCTGTCAGTGACGCACTGTAGTTAGAGATGGCCTTAGACTATGAGATGGCATCATATTTATTTTAAGAAAATATTGTCAACAGGTTTACTGCCAGTCTTCTCACAGACAAGTGGAGTCAGACAGCAATGACTGAAAAAGATTTAGCTTTGCAACTTTTTTGTGATTTAGGATTGTAAAGTTGTTGGGTTTTTTAAATCTATAATATTGCAGCAAAGGTTTGGTCCACAGTCATTCATGTAGGTGAAGTAGACACTTTCTTGTTACTTTGCTTTGTAATTTTGTGTGTAATATTTTAGCTAGATCTTAGAAAGTGAGAAGAACAGAGTGATCTGCTGGAAGAATTTTCAACCATTTGATCCTTTTCCCCCTGTCAAATTTCCAACATTCCTGCTTTCAATTTCCCTCCCTGCTTTGGCATGTAAGCATCATGCGTGTAGATATTCAGGCATCAGACTTTGAGCCTGGAGGAAAAGATGTAAAGACAACAATGCCTCGCTGAGTGGAGTGGTGGAAACCAGTAAATTAAATACTTTTCCCAGATAGAGATGTAAAATGAAAACATCTGACATAAGGGGATGAGAAATGATAAAAAGCAAGTGGGAGTGAATGCTAACCTGCAAAGATGTTAGAAACTCAGAATGATAATGTGGTGGAAAGCAACATTAAATAAATAAATGCTAATTAAAACCAAATAATAAAGAAATAAACGTGATCATGCTCATTAAAACTCACCCTCTCTTTAACACTGAAAGTCATGTTAAAATGAATGACAATTGGCAGTAAACTTTAAAAGCTTTTACATAAAAATGTTAATCGACTTTAGAAAAAGAATATGGTCATTAGTGATTATACTGTAGGCTTATTTAGTAACCGCATACCAACGTGGAATTAATGTGCGTGTTTCTCCTCTTTAGATACAGACGTTTGGAGTGGAAGCCCCATGCAAAACAGTAGAAGACTTGACCAGTGGCGTCGTCATGGCCCAGGCTCTACAGAAAATGTAAGTGTTCACATTTATGTTTATGTTCGATACTCTCAGCTACAGCATGTTTGTTTGTTATCTGTTGCATTTTATAGCAGTGATTATGTCCAACAACTCACTATGAGGTATGAGTACTGAAACTCTGCATAAAATGGACCCTGAGGTCAAATAAATAAAGACCAGAGTATTGATTATCTCTGACCTTGTCTTGCAGATTTGTTTTTTCTGACTAGCTCAACTGGTGACTGAGACATTCATTTGTGATGCATTTTTAAAATTTTCAATCCAGATGAAACAGAATCCAGTTTCCCATCCATTACCCATCCCTATTTGCTACACTCTCCCCGCATCATTGGTGGTGTGTTTCGCTATTTGGTGAATGAATGAGTTATAGAAAATTGTGCAGGACTTTTAGCTCTGTTCTTATGGGTAAATACGCTAAAGTGTTTATTGGATATATGAATTTCATATAATATTTCAGACCATAATATACAAAACTAGTAATTATTCTAATATTGTCTGTTTTTTGGGGGTAAACTGTTCATGCAATCTGTGATCCCTTTTATCATGTGTGAATTATCTAGAGATGCTGCATATTTCAATGAAGCATGGATAAGTAGAATCAAGCCAGAGGTCGGAGACAATTGGAGGTTAAAGGTAAGGGCTGTAGCTGTTTTATTCTATACACTTCAGATATTATTATTATTATTATTATTATTATTATTATTATTATTATTATTATTATATCAGAAATCTTATTATATTTCACATGTTGTCAGTCCCTTAATAGGTGCATTCAACTGCACAGCTATTCAAAGTTGAATGAGGGATGATACTTGTTAAATATGAATTAACCATGGAGTCAACAATTTTTACATAAATTCTCTCTTTTTGTAGATCAGCAATTTAAAGAAAATTCTGAAAGGCATCCTAGACTATTATCAGGAGGTAAGATGACTTTACCATGTACATTTGAAGAAAACAGACTGTAAATGTTGCTCTACCTTTAAAAAGTATTGGAATATTTACTAGTGGCTTTTCCATTGGACATCTGTGCAAAACTTTACCAATATTTACTAAATGTTGAAAAAACAGACGTGCATAATGTTGTTTTTTTTTTTTTTCAAATCACAAATACGATGATTTGCTTTATTTATTAACGCAAGATGACCCGAGAAGTCATCCCACAAACATAGCGATGAACAGAAATATCATGCTGATTTACAGATTTATTCCTTATTATATATTACCCCTCTATCCCGTACTAAATTAAAAAAAAATAAATAAATAAAAGATCTGCTTTCCTCTTCTGTCCATGTTTCGTTTAAAACTCTTCTTCGCTTGTTGTAACTTCAGACAACATCCATTTTTTAGTTCATGTGACTCTAGTTGCAGAAAAAGGTCTTTCCATTGCAGTTTTGTGTGATGTACCAGTTTGACCATGCCCAAAAAACCATCTCTTGCCAGTGCACAAACATTTCATTGGAAAAACAAGAATTTTGGTGAAATTGTCGTTTTTCCATTAGGTAAATTTCTATGCACAAGTTGTATTCACACAAGTTGATATTCAATGGAAAAGTGACTAGTGACAAAAACACAGGTCATGACACTGTTTTTGTCCATTTATCTTAAAGCTGTTGTCTTCACTGTCCAGGTCTTAGGTCAGCACATTAATGATTTTACACTACCAGACGTGAACCTCATCGGAGAACACTTCGATGCAGCAGAACTCGGGAGGATGTTACAACTTATACTGGGCTGTGCCGTCAACTGTGAACAGAAACAAGGTGCTCGTTCAAGTCTCCCTGCGTTCGCCTTCAAATCACAATGAATTACCAAGTGAATAAATGTCACATCATAATTGTGTCTGTTTTTGTGTGTGTGTTTTTTTTAAAGAATACATTCAGACCATAATGATTATGGAAGAGTCTGTGCAACATGTTGTCATGACAGCCATCCAAGAGGTACGCTTTGATATCATCTTAAATATGTTAGAGCATGATTCATATGGTATTTTCATAAGGGACACTTGCTTCCACTACACAATATATACCAAATGTTTGCTGTTTGTCATCATAACAGACCAGTTCTACCTGCTGTGCTTACTGTGGTTGCTATTTATTTTTAATTTATTCTAAATGTTAACCTAAAAATATTTTTCTCTCTGTGTAGCTGATGAGTAAAGAAACTCCAGTGATGGGGGGAAATGACTCATACGTGGACCTAGACAGACAGGTATTTTGACTTTATGGAACATTAATGTGGTTTTATGTATTTTTTTCACTGCTGTGTCAGCCACAGGGGCCCTCAAATGTCACACACAAAACGGTGTCAATGCTGTGGAAGTCTGTTCACCTCTACAGTGTGAAGCTGTTGTGATTCACATAATTAACCTGAATGGACGCTCCACAATAGCATTATTCTTTCCACTGACCGTTACCTCACAATAGAGCTACACAACTATCGCATGAATAATATTTTTCGACTACAGAGTGTTTAAAAAAAAGCTAGGTATGGAGAACGTCAATGACACATTCATTGTGTATTGGTTACTTTGAAAGCATCACAGACAAGTTTTAATTGAATTTTAATTGTGTATCAGTAGTTCCAGCATGCCTTTATGGTGTAAACTGGTCTATTGTTATTGTTTAGCACCCAGTAAATCATGAGAAATTCTAATAAAATGATGCCTTCCTTTTTTTTTTGCCGTTACCTGCAGCTGAAGAAAACCGTTGAAGAGCTGAATGATGCTTTGGCAACCAAGGAAGAGATTGCCCAGAGATGTCGTGAGCTTGACATGCAGGTCAGTTTTTTTCCCAATAATCTGCTGCTCACCAGTTCATAGTTATAGTAGCAGTTCTAGTTAGCAGTGATATAGCACACAGTCCACAAGTTTGGATATTATGGTTTTAAGTACATAATATTTTCACCCCCAAACTAAATTTAAAACTTTCTTTCTGACTTTTTCTGCCATACCTTATTATTTTGGTTACACTTTAAAAAGCAGCTCCGTTGTGTCACTGTATCATTACAGGGCTGGGTGATGGAACAGAAAGTATGATCATTATGTTTTTTTTTTCCCCTATCACTCAATATCATTATTTTGAAATGTATTCTGATAATGTCTGAAGGCTGAAGAAAGAAGGTTGATTAGCTAAACTTTATTAATAAGGGCTGCATTTCACCTATACTTAGTGTAATGGCAGATTAAACCAAAGAAATAAGAAAAAAAAAAAACTTTGGAACAGTGTTTGTTGAAATATGAGTATAGATTTTTGAGGTTACCAGGTGTATCTGAATGTCACATGTTGATCCAGTGATTTTTTTTAATTATTTTTTTTTCTGTTGAAACAGCAAGAGCTGTTTTAATTAAATTTTTTTTAAATCACATGACTACTTTACCTGCTAGTGTGATGGTACCCTTCCAAGATGTACTCACCAAACAGCAAATCTAGCCCCATGTGACTCTTCATGATGTTGAATGTATTTCCTATGTAACAGGTTGGAGATTTTAACTGAGCATAGATAGATCTGACAAAGTTTATCATGGTAATTGACTTTCTTTTTGCCATGATCCTGATTTTATATTGCTTTATCACCCAGCCCCAGTTCATTACACCTGATTCTGTTGTCAACTTAGACCAGACATGTTTTTTTGCCCCCTATTTTTGGTTACTCAATCTCATTAAGCATAGTGAATGAAACTACAGAGAGTTATACTTAGTATTTCTACAGCACACTGTCATAATTATTGTTTTGATTCCACAGTACTTTAAGAAAAATGGAGCTGTTATTTAAAGGGTTGCCCTCGTGTTGTATTGAATCAGCTTTCTCTTATTGCCTGACTGTTTCATACTGTGTGCCTTGCTTTAAAGGCCCTCCATGTCCAAGAGGAGCGTGATAGACTGAGGTTAGAGTTTAATGAGCTAGAAGAGAGGGTAAATCCAAACTTTCTTCTCTTTTTGTCCCTTTTTCCATACATGGTGTGTGCTGTGTCTAATAGTCCTGGATTTTTTTTCAGTCTGCTTGCACCAGCATCCCCTTTGGAATCCAGATTTCCCTTATGAAAAAATAATGTGTGTGCATGTGTGTGTACACGTGTGTGCAAAAGCATTTGTGCACACATGTACATAGTCTTCTCTGGGCACACCAGACACAGCTGCAGTCTGTGTAGGTGTGTCAGTTGTCACCCTTTCACTAATAACGTCTGCCCTTTTACCTTGGTGTGTTTCATGCTTTCCCACTGATGCAGTAGACAGGAGGGGAAGAGCTTGGCTTTTGGATCATCAAGAGATATCACACAAAACTGTTGAAAAAATGCTAAATATTGTAACATACCGTTTTTTTTAATAATATGTGCACTATCACTACATCTTGAACACTTGTATCCTTTTTAGTATATTTTCTACTTTGTATAGAAAGATGCAGTTATATGCACCCTTAAGAAAACTTGAACAAGTCCTTAAAATGACTTTTCCTGGTGCGTTGAATAATTATTTTGGTCGGCTAGCAGCAGTTCTCAGATGTGCTTTATCTCAGCCCTTGCTGGACTAAAATGGTTTTAGAAAGTTCTGAATATGAATGAACTAAATTCCCACACTTTTTTTTTTTTTTTTTGTGCTTATCATCTTTAATGTGATGTTAGCTTATGGCATTGGGATAATTTTCTCAGTGGTTCAAGTTCTTCCAGAATGCATCTACATTAGTGTTAATTGGCAACAGGATCCATTTTAAAAGAAGTAAAGAGATAGAACCTAAGCTTTCATTGTAATACGTTTTATAGTTGAAATAACTTGGTCTATATTTATAATTAGGAATGTAATATGTCTTCATAGTGATAATTTATAGCCTTTTAGAACGATATAAATTCCACTCGAATGTTGAAAACATGGATTTGTTTCATGTGCGAAGCATGACATTTAACTTTTATACTGTCACATAGTACTTCAGAAACGTATGGAATTTTAACATTAATAAAAAGACATTAAAACATCTTATATTTTAAAAATGCTACCTCATTTTGTGCTTATCACTGGTATATTGTTTGCCAGTTTGTTAATACAGTCTTACATTTTGATCGAACTCAGGAGAAATGGCAGTGGAAACATGACCCTTCCACCCATTAAACATACTGTAGGTTTGCACTTTTTTGCGAAATAAACAAATCTTAGAGGCTTATTGAAAAAAGTTTTATCCTTCATGTTCAGCCTAAATTACTGCGTTTAGGTTTCCACGATACTGATATTAGTACTTTGGCACATTAAGAGGAAAAAAACCCACTCAGCTGCTGCTTTGCTTTGTGTGGAGTTTGATACCCTGTCTATCATATTGAAAAGGCAACATCAAACTGTATGTAGCCACCCTCCTTGCTATTTTGGAGTTTGTTTGTTTGCCTTGTCAGAGTGTGTTTGGAGTGTGCTTGTCTATTACCAGAGTTGATATTGCAGTGATTTATGAATAACCTAATGAATGGAAAGCATAAAGGACATGCATACTGTAATAGATACAATTTGACAAGGTTCAGTGTTACTTCCCTCTAACATATTTCCTTTTCTCTCCCTTTCTTCTCTTTGCCTCCTAAACATCCTCTCCATTCATCCATCTCTATATCTCACTTGGCTTTTTTCTTTCCTTTTGCCTCAATCTCTTTTTCTTTTAAACTTTTACAAACTCATCCTCATATGTTTCCCACTTCTGTCCTGTATCCTCTTGCATTTTCTGCTCCCATTTTGGTCTTTCCCCTCATTACATTCTATAGGTTGCAGCCCTGCAAGAGGAGAAAAGCAGTTTACTAGCAGAAAACCAGGTCTTGATGGAGAGACTTAACCAGTCAGACTCCATAGAGGATGTAAACAGTCCTGCAGGGCGCAGACATCTTCAACTGCAGACACAGCTGGAGCAACTACAGGAAGAAACCTTCAGGTAAAACAAGGACGGAAGGTGAAGAAAGAAAATGAAAGGGATGGTTATAGACTATGTAGATGATTATTGTCTCTTAATTACCTAAAGGTTGGAGGCAGCCAAAGACGACTACAGGATCCGGTGTGAGGAACTTGAAAAAGAACTTTTGGATGTGAAGGCACAGAATGAAGAACTCGTATCTCTGGCGGATGAAGCCCAATCTCTCAAGGATGAGATGGATGTCCTCAGGTAATTGTACAACGCAAATCCTTGCCTTCATATACTTAAGGTTACTAAAGTGTAAAAGAGAAGGGATTTGGATTTGTGCAATTATAGTCAGAGAAAAAATAGTAGGAAAAATAGGAAAACATCTGGCAGACGTTTCTGGACATTAATGACCAGTACAAACCACCTAAAAAAACAGTTTCTATCTCAGAGCCACAATTGTGCTGATCACCGCAGGACAATAATACAAGTGTGCTATTGCTAAATGTTGTCTGTATGTATATGATGATGTTTTATTTGTTTTTATACTTCCAGTGAGACTTTTTATGTCCTGCACTTTGTTTGTTTTTTTTTTTTTTAGATATTTATGCCATCCCAGGTTTTTCTTTTATATTTTCAGTTTTTATACTCCTTTATATATTATTTATATTTCTATGCCACCTAAAGAGGATTGCACCTTCAATTTTGTTGTACCTCTACAATGACAATAAAGACATTCTACTTCTACTTCTAATTAGTCCCACAGCATAATGAAACATTAACTCTGAAAAACAGGACAAAAAACAAATCATGCATTGTGAAATCATTGTCCAACTTTAGGTTAGCTATACTAAAGGTTTGTTGCCACTGGGGTTTTTACTGTCAATGAAAAAAGTTAACATAAAACTAACTGTGAAAACATTAGAGTTAAAAAAAAAACAAAGCAAAAAACATTAAAAATCTAGATAAAACGATGAAAATAGATCTTGAACTAAATTGAAGTATAATTCTAGGTGAAATAATTTTCTTCCTCATTTGCACTGTGGTTGCTATTGCGCTTAAACATGAAGAAGCACTAATATAATTTTTAGAACAATGACTTGTATCATCTCATTTGATGCCAATCATACACTAATGAATGCATCCTTCTCTTTTTCACCTTGCTAAAAACAAGCAAAGCTGTCCTCATAATATCATCATAGAATCTAAAATAAAGCTAATACTAAACTGAGCTCCAAAATGAATCCTAAATATTAACATTAAAACTAAAATTAACAAAGATTCCAAAATGACAATAACTGCCAGAAGTTTGTCTTTCAAGTAGGAATATAAAATTGCTACCTGTTGCTTCCTTCCCAGACATTCATCAGACAAAGTCTCCAAACTGGAAGGCACAGTGGAACACTATAAGAAGAAACTGGAGGACATGGGACTTCTCAGGAGACAGGTAAAGTATATAGTTTCCTAGAAGCAGCTCATGTTAGTGTATAAACCAATAAAAGTTGTATGTCTGTGTAACACAAGTTAGACAGTTCTACTGATGTGACGGAGCGTACTTTACATCCCTGTTGCATTTTACAGATTAAGCTGCTGGAGGAGAAAAACACAGTGTTAATGCAGACCAACGTCAGTTTGGAAGAAGAGCTACGCAAAGCAAATGCCACCAAAGGCCAGCTGGAGACTTACAAAAGACAGGTATACAAGTGACAGCCTTCTAATTATTCACATGATGTACTGTTTAACTATGACCTGTGTTGGAATTATTGCTGTACTACTCTGATAAACAAGTTCCACAATCTTAAAGATTGGCTGTTGTCTTTCTGCACAGGTGGTCGAGCTTCAGAACAGATTGTCAGAAGAGTCAAAAAAGGCTGACAAGATGGAGTTTGAGTACAAAAGACTCAAAGAGAAAGTGGACTCCCTCCAAAAAGAAAAAGATGTATGCATCCTTCATTTAATATATACAGTATAAGACCTTAAACTATGAAGCAATAAGCCACAGGAGTACAAGCTGTACAGGCCAAAATAATTTATTTCTCAGCTTCCTGCTTACGAGTATTTCGTCTCACCTTTTCTCAGTCTTATTTTATTATTACGCAGTAAAACATGTTGGAGTGAGCTTAAATTAAAACATTGTGCCAAGCCATATTACTGAGCAGTAAATTAAGATAAGAAGAGTTTAATGTGTGGTAACTAGAGACCACTTTTACAGCTGTTCAAACAGTAATTTTATTCTGTGGTGTTACTTTCTCTTAGAATTGTAAATGTTGTAAATGGTTACCAGTGTTGTGAGTGGTTTGATGACTTGATACAGATTTGTAAGGAATAATTTAACATCTGGATTCCTCTTCAGCGCATGAGAACGGAGAGAGATTCTCTAAAGGAGACCATCGAAGAGCTGCATTGTGTCCAAGCTCAAGAGGGACAGCTAACATCAGGTAGAGACAAGAAATGTCAGAGCTGCATAGAGATATTTTACCTAAAGGATACTTGACCTACCCAAGAAAGTTGGGTGTATGTTCTAGTAATAATCATTTGCTTTGGTCCAGGTTTGTTCCCATTGGTCAGCAACGATGGCTCTGACTCACTGGCTGCTGAAATCACCACCCCAGAGATTAGGTATGACTGTTGACTAGGTTTATTTAATAAGAATATGTATGTAATATACCTTAAGTGCTACAGAACGGCAGTTGTCACTTGCATGGTGTAAACTTACTGTGCTTCTCTGTGGTGCAGTTGCTCTCTCTACTGTTGGCCTAAAAAGAGCTGTCTATGTAGTAAGTTATGTAACAGCTGGGTGCCTGTTACATCAGCTTAACTGCTACTTTCCAAGAGGGCTGGGCTTTCTGTTGGTAGAATGTCCCTGCCTGCATTTTTTTTTACGCTTCTGAACCTAGAACGTGGATTTTGTACTGAAATCTTAATAGAAAATAAATAATATGTGAAGAACATGTGTTAAGTTCCGCTACTCTAGTGTATCCTTGACTCTACAGAGATGTCCAGTGAGCTTTTAATGGTGGAAGTAAGCTGTTACAGTAGTTTTATTTGAGATATTTAAAGAGAAGATGCATGTGTGACATACTAGACTATTACATTAACAGTTTTGTCTGTACCAGTGGGTGTGAAAAGGCTGTTTTTTTTTTTGTTTTTTTTTTTTTTTTTAATGATTCTTTTAATTTACCTATGTTGCTTTCATAAGCAGCATCTGGAATCAATTCTAGTTATCGATTGTGATAATGCACTTCTACTATGAAAGACATTTGCAGTGTTTGACCTGATCTACCTTCTTCCTTTCCTCTTTCATCTAAAATCTTTAACATTCACTTACTGGAAGCTGCGGAAACATCTGGAAACATTCCTCCAGCTGAAAAAGAGTCACTGGCCACACCCTAAATCAGGGCTCCAGAGGCAGTATATACTTAACTCTGTCAAAGTGTTGTTATCCATATACTTTAACTACCCAATGCTAAGTCTTATCTTTTCAGAAGGTCAACTGAAACGAAGTGTATCACAATATTTTTATAAAACTGAAATAAACAGATAGGACAGAGCTCTTATCACTTGAATTATAAACCCTCCTGCCTTTTATAAATTCACACTGAATAGCAGTGTAATATATTAAAACTGATGCATCTAAAGTCATTGTTGTATACCATAAATGTGCTAATACCACACTGAGTTAGATGTTTTGATGCTGCAAACTCAACCTGTTACAATCCGATGTATTAATTTTCGGGTGTTAGGACAAAGTGACAGTTGCTTATGTCTGTTTCTACAGAGAGCATTTGATTCGTCTTCAACATGAGAACAAGATGCTGAAGCTGGCTCAGGAGGGATCAGACAATGAAAAGATTGCACTGTTGCAGAGTTTACTGGAGGATGCCAACCGAAGAAAAAATGAACTGGAGACAGAGAACAGGTCCGTTCAGATCATAGAAAAGAAAACGTTCTTTGGTGAAGCAGTTTGTAGGTGGTTTTGAGAGCTACATTGTTCTGCATTGTTTGCGGCTCATCATTTGTTTATCCCGCAAAGCTGTTCTTTGTCTATTCTTGAATTTCAATCGATGACTATTCAACCACACGCCTGATATTTTATCTTCCACTCACGATGCTACATTTCGTAAGTGTTGTTGTGTGCTCTTTTATCTAGATTAATCAATCAGCGCCTGATGGAGGAACAGAGTCAGGTAGAGGAGCTGCAGAAGAATCTTCAAGAACAAGGATCTAAAGCAGATGATGTAAGTAAAAACAAAAAAAAAATGTTCACATTGTATGTATTACTGTAATAAGTACCTCATTTTACATTGTCTTTGAGCAAAAATAATTCATGAGATGAAGCACACCAGTGTTACACCACATGCTGAGTTTTAGTTCCTGTCTGATCTCGTGTGATTAACTTTCATTTCTACTATTTCTGACACTTGACACGTGTGATGTTCATTTTGTGTGTTTGTGCTCTGTCAGACTATAGTAAGTATTTCATGATGATTCCAAACAGTCTCCTTCTTTTACCTGTAGTATTTTAGAAACATAGTAGTTGCTTGATTTTTTTTTTTTTTCTTTCCTCAAATTGATGAATTTCAACCCACAATAAAGTAGCACAAGTGTTTTGTGTATACTGTATAATTAGAACTAATATGCATCATCTAGAGCTAGATGTGTCCTCCCTGTAGGATCTATTTCTGCTGTTATTTGTAGATTAAATACTAGATTGTCATCCTCTTCCTCGTGCTCCTCATATACATATACACATACACAGCCTGGCCAAAGAAATCCCCACCTGGATTTAACAAAACAAAAAGGAAAGAGCCTTTCATTGGGTAATTACTGCAGTGACTAATATGTTTCAGCTGCAACAAATGCTCTAACCATAAATGATGCAGTGAGTAGCTTCTCATGGGAACATGAAGATTGGACAATGCTCGGATTCATTGGTCTCATTGGTCATTTGAGGAAGTGGTTCAGGAGCAGGAGAAATCATTTTCACACATGGATTGACCACCACAGAGTCCAGATCTGAACCCTACTGAGAGTCTTTGGGATGTAATGGAGAAGACTTTACACACCGGTCTGACTCCTATCATCCACACACAAACTTTGCCGATCATTAATGCAACTCTGGAGGGAAATAAAAGCTGTGACATTTTCTGCTGCATTGCATGAGCGCTGCATGGTATTAACAATCCCATGGTGAATGTGTCGTATATTCAAAGCTAAAGGCTGTCCGAAGAAATAACTGTGGGACTGTTTTTGTTGTCCAGGCAGTGTATATAAATACCATTTCACCACTTAGTTTTACTTCCTGTAGATACATAATGAAAATAAAAAAAAAAAAATGTGGGGTTTTTGTATATATCCTTTGTATCGCTGTTCTACCAGGTAAGTCAAGCTATCTCTCCGATACCCCTGATTGTTGGCAGTATCATCTCAGTACCCCCCGCCCTTCTCATTTCCCAATTTCTAGCCTTATCTCTCTCTGCAAGTTGTCAAGACAGGGTTCACACAGGGTTGTAAAAAGTCTTAAGTCTTGAATTTCCAAATCTGCATTTAGTGCCTCAAAAAAAAAAAGTCTTTTAAAGGTATTAAATTTGATGAGTCTTCAGTTATGTTGCCATAAATGGGTTTAAATGTCTGTTAAATGCCCAAACTGCAAAGAAAGTAAAAATAGTCTACTCAGTTCCATGTGTTCACACTGAACAATTTATATGGAAATTATGAACCAATTATTGCGAACTTTGCAGCCCCTGATAAGAAATGACTAGAAACTGAGGCATATGAGTAATTAAATACATTTTCCTAAATTCTAGGAATCACACATTTTTGCCAGTATAGCTATGAAATGGGCATTAGACCCTGTTTTAAATAGTCTTAAAAAGCCTTAAATTTCACTTGTAGAAACCTGTAAGAACCTGTGAGAGGAGACATGAGACAAGAGCTGAGACAGCAGACATTTAATTAGATGAGATATTCTTGCCTCAGCTGTCATTTTAAATAAACATTGCATAAATAATGACCTGATCATAGCCAGATCATTTGTTTGATATTTTGTATCTTCAGTATTTTGTATCTTCAGACTAAGAGCAGTTTGAAGGCACCTATGACAGAAAGAACATCGAAGACCGTGACGCCGCCCGGCATGGCGCAGCCGGGGCCCCACCCTGGAGCCAGGCCCGGGGTTGGGGC
>JAQQZY010000005.1:6275071-6295354 GCA_030068375.1 Ostorhinchus rueppellii
GTGCATGTCTTTGGATTGTGGGAGGAAACCGGAGTACCCGGAGAAAACCCACGCAGACACGGGGAGAACATGCAAACATCTACATAACCAGTAAATTAAATATGGGAAAATACCTGAATTTTATTGTACAAATGCAAAGTACAGAGGATAATATAACAACTGGTGATAAATCACTTAAGAAAAGTTGAATAGAGAGAAAAATAGATACTGGAACTGCTGCAAAAGTCACACTGGCTCTTCATGGGTTAAAACAACTACTTATCAGTAAGGGTACTTGGGGGGGGGGCTTTGATTTGTGAAAGAACGTAAACATTGGACTGTGTTTCAATGGAAGAAGGTCATGTGGTCTGATGAGTCCTATTCCAGAGTGATGTGATTACCCATCATGTCTATTGCCTACTGTACAAACCTGTGTGGGCAGTGTTATGATCTGGGGTTTCTTCATCTGTTCAGTAATATTATGTGTCCGTAAAATGAGGTCACATGACACCTAAATATACTGAATGACCAGGTCTGAACATCGGTGGATTTTGAGTCAGGGTTAGGGGTGATGTGATGGAGAAGACTTTACACAGCGGTCTGACTCGCCATTCACTAATATGATATCCTACCTGACTGACACCATTGTGAATGTGTGCTGTAATCAAAGCTCAAAGTGATTCCATGAAATATGTGTTATATTGTTGTTATATATAACAATTATTGTTGGTTAGAAAGATTATGGCATGTTAGGAAACACATCCAGCAACGCAAGTCAGTTAAAATCGGGGGGCACTGTCCCTCAGGAACAAACTTTGCACATATATCTGCAAAGTTTATGTAGCCCAGGGTTATTTTATTGTCAAATTAATTAATTAATTAATTAATTAATTAATCAATTAATTAATTAATTTATTTATTTATTTATTTATTTATTTATTTATTTATTTATTTATTTATTTTATTTTATTTTACTTCAAACGTTAAATTTTTACTGAGTACTGGTTTTTCCCATGCACCATGAATTCACCATAGTGCTAGACTGCCACTCCCTTCTCACAGCTAGGTAACTGTCTTTCATGGCATCACAGTGAGGTAACATTAACTGTACGTTCTCCATGGGTCGAATGGATAAAACATCTCTTTGAAACATGGCCTTGATTATTTCATTTGTTTTGTAGATGCACAAAGGTTTTGTGGAAGTTCAGTCCTGTGACCTGTTGAGCCAAGTAGAGTGAATGTATTTTGTTGAAGAATATCCTGGTGAGTCTTGTACATTTATTTACGTGAACTGTGATTCAAAACACTTTTTGAGTTATAAAACCAGTCAGGATATTCTATTATGTGAAAAATGTGATTTCTGTGAGCTGCTAATGATTTGTTGACCGTGTTAGCCCTGTGGAAAGTAAGCTAGCGCAGCCAGCTGTGCGTATAAGCTAATGCCTTGCACGTGAGGTTTAAAGGGGCCATGTTTAGCTAAACCTGCTTTTATTATGGTGTTGGGTACTTTTATTTGTGTATTTGGGGACCCTAATAGTTCAGAAAGTTTGCTCCAGTCAGCTTAAGTGTCCATGTTCTTATGTGAGGGTCCTCTCCATTTATTCCAGCTTCTTCCCTCCATCCAAAGGAAAGCTCCTTGATCACTACATTCAACACTCACAGGGTTCAGAAAATGCAAGGAGGATGTATTTTATTGTAAACTCTGCAGCCATATTGTATGTCTGGCCTTCATTTTTAACAGTATTATGAGGATGCCTTCATGCATGTATTAGACACGTCATTCATTCATTCATTCATTTTCTATCCCCGCTTTATCCTCACTAGGGTAGAGACGTTTTATAGGAAACAAATTCAATACTTCTGTTTAACCCTTTAATGCATACTGGTCACTACAGTGGACAGCTATTCTATGGCTGTTGTCTTGTAAATTCCTAGGTTTAGTTGCTTTAGTTCCATATCTGTCAACTCAGTGGACACTCATGCATTCATACCATTACTGTAACTTTGCTATTCTTGATAAATCTGATCTGCAGTAAAATATGTGCGTGTAAATCAATTGCTTGTTATTGTTTTTAGACTGTAATAAACAGCTTTTTGAAACTAAAAAAGTTTTTTTTTTGTATATTATCTCCATGAAGTGAGTAATGACTAGTATTAGAGTGTGTTAAAATTTGAGAAAACATCAGATTAGCAGCATTTAAAATGTTTTTATTTCGTAGATTTCAGAGTATCAATAAATACACGTTACTTTGGCTCAGAAACTAAACACATAGTGTCCAGCTGAGTGTACATTTTTACAACTCCTTGAAAAATAGGTTCATAAGAAAAATTTCAATCACAGTGTTTTTTTTTCATACATAAAGAGGAATTAAAACACAACCAAAACTACATCATTTCAAAAATGGTTCAAATGTAAAAGTAAAATGGGTCATTGATGATCAGATGAATGTTTTAAGGAGTGTTAGAATAAACATAATGCATTCTGAGTTTGTGATGAATGAAGGAATATGAGAAAAGTTGACTTGAACTTCTAGATAAATATTTTTGACCTCTTTGAAGTCCCTAGTGATGCATAAGGTTGAAAAATCTAAATAAGTATTGCCTGTCTTTAAAGTACCCGATGATCTGAAATCATACTGGACATGAGAGAATCCGCAAAAGACAGGGATGGAAGTTAAGGGTAGTGGTCGTAGAATGAAATTCATTATCATTGTGGACTGAACACTGGCTGAAAACAGTGCAAAAGTCACTATCAACTTTCACTGTCAGTAGGTTAGGTAATCAAGTTAATCATTTTGCATGTTTCACTGAACCTAAAGACATTTAACAACCTACCTCTAATCATACTGAAGAAAAAGAAAAAAATACTTTATAGTGTTTATGTGCATGAGATTACTTTATATGTGTACATTTACTGCTTGTATTTTGTCTTTTTTTTGGGGGGGTAGATCTGGCAGAACATTGTTGTCTAGATGTGGATGTGATTGTGTTGTTCTATATTCCACAATTTTTTATTACTATCATTTGCTGTCTATTTGAGTACCGGACCAGTTTGAAACAAGCCTGTTCATCTCATGTGGTTTATTGTTCTAATAAAATGTACATTTCTTTGGTCTTTTTGTGAAGTGATGCTTCTAAACACCAAACCACAAAATCCGGCACTGCATTTTTGATACTGTGGTGCAGAAGCTTGGATTTAAACATGTGTTTCAGGCTTAAAATGTGTTTTATTCTCTAAAACCATCTTTTTAAAAAAAATGTAATTTAAAATGTCCTTGGATACAAATCAATGAAATCTTAAAAATATGTCTTCTAATAAAGAGGAAGGAGTAACAGGAAGGTGGTGGTGGGGGTCGGTAATTAGGGACATGAGCTGGGATCAGACCTTTGGATCTAGTGTATGTGGTATGTGTGTCTACCCACAAAGCCGTCAGGACACTCTGGATTCCAGTAAAGGCTTTTGACCATGAACACCATACTTGCTTTGATGCTATGACTAACTGCTCAGTCAGACAACCACTTCCAATGTAGCTAACCGTGCACTCATGCCTTTTCTGCTCTGCGTGTCGTTTGTTGTTAATGTCATGTTTGTTTTTGAAATGTGAAACTAGAGATGTTTACGTGAACCAGATAATTGAATGTGTCGTGAATATCGAAAACAACAGTATTGTGGTTTGCATCCGTGCTAAAACCAGAAGGCCACTGGATGAAACACACTGGAGCCGGGTTATTCTGATGGCATGTTTGTTGGCTTGTTTGTTTCCTTTGGTTGGGAGATAGGAAGTTTAAATAGATTGGATTACTTTAAGTGCCATAATCACACGTTTCATCATTAGTTTAGTCGAGTCAATGATCATGTTACGCAAAACCATTAGTGCTGCTTACTTTTTGTGAAACTCAACAAATACATATGCATTCATTCGTTTTCCAAAACTACTTAATCTTCTGGAGCATCAGGAGATAGGAAACAAATATTTAATTGTATTACATTGATATATTGAACATCTAAAAACACGTTTTCAATGCTAGTAAACTGTGAGTGATCCTGTTAAAATAACAATGGATGAGCATGTAATAAATAACCACACTATGAGGAAATATTCAAGGATTTTGCTTCCAAATACTAAAATGAAATTGTCATGATTTACTGGAAGCCTTTCATAAGACTGTGTTACAGTTAAGAGAGATTTCCTCAGCCAAAATTAGTCCATAAAACACTAAACACAGTAGCTCAATGTGGTTTTCATAAAAGAAACGCCCAAATCACTACTCTGGAGATGGTCAGTTACAGTAACAATGCATTTAACAATCAAAAATAATACATATGCATGCAGAACATTATGTGTTTCAGGACTTAATGAATGTGTTCTCAGTGTTTGAATGATTTCATAGTTGTGCTGGGCTTTGCCTCATGTGGAACAAATGTTTTCTGACCAATCTTGACCCTTGACCTCCTCCACCAACTCACATACCATCCACCGCACGTACTACTGCCAGGTCTTTTCAATCAGTGTGTAATGTACTGTAAAAGAAGTAGACCATGATAAATATGACTGACCATCTGTAAATGGGCTGAGTCATATGAAATCAAACAGTTACTGGAAAGGCTAAGAAAGTCTGTCTGAAGGTTTCTGTCATTTTTACTTTACATCACCTTCATCTTCACCCTTCTCCTCCTCCTCCTCACACTTAATACTTATATCTAGATTTCTTGTCTTGTATTGTTAGTTTTAGAGCTATAAAAACTTAACAGTGCAGACTTAAATATAGTTTAAAACAGTATTTCAGTTATGTGTCTCCTCAGGACCAAAATGTCCGAATATGTATGAGTTGCCCTCATGTCTGTCTGTATGTATGTATGCCATATCATAATGCTGAATTAAGTGCTCTCAGTAAATGACACTTACTTGACTCACACAGATTATGAAAAACTTTAGTGATGAAAAAGTTTAGTCCATACCCCCCCCCCATTCATTTGATGATCCTCCTTGAGAGGGTTGTGGGGGTTTTGCAGTATTTTGTGTCACTAAAACTACGAATGACATATATTCTCACATTGTTATGGCTTGATATTAGAGCTGCACAATATATAATTTGAGCATCAACATCACAGTGTATGTGTGCACAATGGTTACATCACAAGTCCTGCAATGTCAGAGGCAAATCCACCAATCACAGTCGTTCCTAATCAGTTTGGAGTGAGTCACTGGTAACTAGATTGACAAATGAGCAAAGAACAAGAGAAAATCACTGTAAATGAAGACTTGGTGCCAAAAAGAAAAGCAAACTAAGTTATCTGGAATTATTTCGGCTACAAGAAGGATGATATTGAAACACGTGGTCTGTATCGTCAGTGCATTGCACCTGTTTCCACAACGAGAGATAACGAAACTCATTAGTTTGACCATTTACATCAGTGCCACACAGCCATCATATCCTACTGAATATTTTATCATATTGTAATATATATTGCAGGATTAAAATAATCACAGTGTCAGTTTTTTCCAATATCGTGTAGCACTACTTGATAAATAACATAATAAAGAAAGCAGTGAGGAAACTATAAACAGTAAAAATATCCTCTAACTTATTTCATTAAAGGCAGGTTCTGTCCTTAGTATAATCTGTCAAACATAGTCAGAGTCGGAAGCAGTTTTCATTGTGCTGTAAAATGGTCTCTAAGCAAAGATGATTAATTGTATTCCACTATGGTCAGTAAGTATTTTAGGCTGTTAAGTTCATTTCAACTTTGATTTTGTGTGCACAAACACACAGAAACAGGAAGGTCTGTTTTCACTTTGGAGGCTTTTAGACCTTTAGGATCTATAATTTCAGAGTGTGGCTTTGTTTGTTGTTTATCTGGGCTTGTAATTGATGGTTCAACTTTTCATGTCTGATCAGAAGTCTGTATGCCCTGACTTTGTGCGTATGCCGTTGATGTGAGTAATGACTTGGCTGTCTTGGTTTTCAGCACAGAAAGATCGGACTTGCTAAGTTTAGACTGTACGCTTTCTTATTGACTTATTTCCATAACTGCTAACAGGTAATGCTAACAGTAGACCAAAACATTTTGATCATTTTTGTCTCATTAAATCTTTTATGTAATTTTTTATCTTGTTATATCTTTTACTGTCTTCTGCATGTCATAGATCTTTTAGAGAATGAATGTCTTCTATTTTAATTATTATTATTTATTATTATTATTTGTCTGCACTAGGGCTGTACAATTAATGGAATTTGAATCATGATTTCAATTTTGTTGTCAAACGATCTCAAAACTCATATAATTGAGTTGAAAAGATTTATTTTCAATTTTTCTTTACACAATTTCTGAGACACACATGTGCAATACATTCCATTCCATTGCAAAACAGCTGTAAAGTACATAATTGTAGCCAAAATTTATTTTCAATTTGAATGTTTTGCATAAAGAATCAAAAACAAAGTGTTTTTTGAGAGAGAGAAATGCTGAATAAATGCATTATGAAACTCAAAATTAATCGTTTGAATAATTGTGATTTCAACATTGACCAAAATAATTGTGACACAGATTTTTTCCATAATTAAGCAGCCCAAGTCTGCACTATAAAATAAAAGCAAGAAAAACAAAGATCAAATTTCAATCACTTATAAATTATTGGTTCCTAAAATTAATTCACCCAAATCAGCATAAACATCATATCTCACATGACATTAACTTTTTCTAATAATCAACCTCAAAATAATCCTGCCACTTGACTCAAAGTTAAAAATACATGTGAATATCTGTCACATTTTTCTCTTTTTGCCTTTGAGAATGGATGAAAATCAGCTTGAAAAGACAGAAAAACACCTGATGGGATCAAATGTATCCTCCACCTCTCAGTCTTTATAAAATAAAACATATGTGATCCCTTCCATATTGTGAAAGCCTTTTGAAGAATTCTCTACAGAGGCAGAATCAGATGTTTACTCAGGATCCCTCAGAAGTCCTCCGTTGTGTTTGATCTTCACCAACGGCCACTTTAAAGTGGAAATGTACAGATGTACTGCAGTATCAGTATTAACAGAGGTCACAGGAGGCTTCAAACAGACTCGCTTTCATAGGACAATTAAAAAAAACATTACAAAATAGGAATGAAATAAACAAAATAAATGACAGCCTGTTGAAAAAGGAGATTTGGTGCTTTATGCAGTTTTTTTATTTATTTATATGATTTGGTAATTTGTGACTTCTGAGATTTACAACTGATGCTAATGGGCCATTTTTACATTGTGTGATCATCTCCTGTAACATCCATGCAAATTATACAGACCTAGGAGGCATGTGGTCGATAACAGGCTCTGTGGGCAAAGTGGGGAGAGATAATGGAAATGAAGAACATGTGTGTGCAGCTCCACACACATGCCCCTCTACAAATAACACACCTCTGAAGCTTTTTAAAAATGTAAGCGGATGCAGCTGCAGGTGTTTTTTTTTTTTTTTTAACGTTTCTAGACAGATGAACAAATAAAGAAGAGCATGTGGGCAGATTAATACCCTGTGAGGTTCACCTTCATCTCATCCTCACATAGCAAACACACACCGTTTGCTTCACTTTGTGTCACTGTGATCAAGAAAAATTCGATCCAAACAGAAGTTTCATTTACGTTACATGCTAATATTATTATTAATTAACCTCTAGCCCTTAACTGTTCCCCTTAACCATCCATCAAAATCAGCTGAGGAAATTGCCAGGAAATAGGTCACACAAGTAATGGATAAAATGAAATGTACAGCAGTTTGATAAGTTTGGGTAAAAGAACAGTAGTTGTCAAACAGTGGCTGATAATTCTGGGATGTGCAGTGCTATGCAAAAATCTTTAGCCGACATTAGCTTAGGTGGTCTCAGGGAAGAAATGTCTTCTATTTGTAGTATTTAGTGAGTCCTTGTGCACTTACAGTAACACTTCTTTTACCCTTTTGTTCAGACAATATGAGATTTATTGAATTCATATTCTGACGTTTTATACCAGGTTTCATTCAGCACATGTCAGATGCAACTGTTGCTGCTTCTTGTCACAGGATCAGGGGTCTCACTAAATAGCAACTTTAACCTTTAGAACCCGTTTATTTCATCTTGTGTTTTATTTATTTATTTTTAAGGCTGTGCCATGTTTCATATATTTTCTTGCTTTTGAAGAAAAGATAATAAAAAATAAATACATACATTTCAACCCTGCAAAAACAACACACCCAAACATGGACTAAGACTTTTGCACAGTATTGTACATACAAATAAACATACATACATACAAACATACATACGTATATACAAACATACATACATACATACATATATAGATTCAGGATCATGAATAAATTACTAGACAGAGATGTTTTTTCTGTTTTATTTATGATATTAAAGATTTGATACTTAATAATACTTTTTTATTTCTTTTGTTGTAGCCTATCTAAAGTATTTTATCTGAATATCTAAAGCTCAAAGTATCAGAAATGGAAGAAAAGAGAATAACGTCTTGGCTATCTTATCTTTCTCCACTAGAGGGAGCTTTAACTGGCCTTTACTGCGTGCCTTTACTACACTGGTGCATCTGGAGGGCCAGAAACTTAAAAAAACATGTCCCTAAACTATGCATCCTGTTTATACATATATTAGCAATGTATGCATTTGTGTATGTGTAAGCTAATTTCACCTCCCAGTACAACTCTGCATGTATTCTGTCATGTTAACCTGCAAAATGAAGATGTGTGCAACCGTCAGTGAGCATAAATCCTCCGTGAGACATTCAGGGCCCGTTGAAAACACTTCTGATATGCGCGGCCTGGTATCACCGTTCCTCCACTTCCCTCTATTTGTCTGCAAACAGCAACCAACGAAAATAAGGCCTTGTTCCTGTCAACAAACCGTTTTATATTTAAACAGACATCCAACAATATCAAGATGTGTCCACTGCCCCTGTGTTAATCAGATACACGGAACATAAAGGCGCACAGATCCATTGTAACATCTCTTATTTTTTTGTGTTACAGAATAAAAGTTGAGGAAAAGGTACTTTGAATTGCAGAGTTGGCATTTTATTGTGAAAAAGAAAAAGCAAATAAGTAGTTGTAAAATCAACCCTTTCATGCATGAATTATGAAAACCTTAGCCAAGATTTTTTTTTTTTTCTGGAGTGTTTTTATTCCTCCTCAGGCCTAAAAAAATTGCGATTGATTTTTGTTTTTTCATTTATCAATGTTTTAAGTAAAGAAACATATGTTTAAAACCATATATCAGAAAGTGAGATGAAAACAATGAAATAAAAAAAATAAATAAGGCAGCTAATCTGATGTTTTCTCACATTTTAACATACTCTATTATTAGCAAATACATACTTCATGGAGATAATACACACACACACACACACACACACACACAAACTTTTGGCTTACAAATAACAATTGATGTACAGTAAAACATGTCATAGCAGATCAGGTTTATGAAGAACAGCAAAGTTACAGTAATGGTATGAATGTCAGTGTATTATGGGATGGTGCATAAGTGTCCACTGTTTTGGCTGATATGGAATGAAAACAACAAAACCCATGAATATATAAGAGAACAGCTGGAGAATAACAAAAAAAAGGGTTAATAATTGAAAAAAAGAAAACCACACAATAAAAAGCATCACTACGGAGAAAAACAGGGATCTATCTCTTTTGCAGCATAATGAAGTTGCGTTCAGGTGTCATTATTATCAGTTTGACATGTGTTTCCCCGCTAAACCTGTCTGTCTCACCTGACTCAGCTGTACGAATCCTAAGAAAAACTCCACTTAATGAGGTTATAGGTGAGAGACATGATGTCAGCTGATAAAAAGGTGGAGTTGTTTGTCCGCATGTCTTTGCACACTGTTGCTTTCGCAGGGTAAAGCGCTGTAATTGCGCCCTTTCTTATGTTAATGCGTCCAGTTTGTAAAGCATTAAGTACAAGGCATGATAATCTATCCACGGGATCTCACTGGCACCCACGTCGTTAGGCCTTTTATAAGTGAAAAATCTAAAGTAATAGCTGTGTTAAACGTGCCCCAGCCAGGTTGTGAGGTTTTTTTTTGTTTTTGTTTTTAATTCTTGCGCGTTTTAGTGCGTCGCAGTGATCCCCTTTTGGTGACATGCGGGGACTTTGCGCGTCACAGGCGGGGTGATGTTTAATCAGATTACTGCTGTGTGCGCGCGTGTGTGGGGAGAAGGGAAGGGTGGGGTTGGCAACCTAGGGGGTAGGTGGCCTATGGTTGAGCTGCATGGCCGACAAAGATGCTCACACACTCATACACACCACCAGAGAGAGAGAGAGAGGGAGAGAGAGGAGTTGGCAGCGGATCGGTCTGTAGAAAAGTTTGGGTTTTAAGACTTTTCCTTGGAAAGTACAACTCGTCGCCGCTCATTCACACAGGACACTCCACCAGTCATCCATGCACGTTTTTTTCCTTCAGCCACAGACCGGGCAGCTAGAAAAACAATCACTACTTTTCCCCTGTTTTGGCTTCAGGTACGTTGACGCGGCGTGGGACCTGCTCACATATTCTTGGACCACTCAAAGTTTTGGATCAGCGCGTGCAAAAACGCTGGCAGAGAGAGGACAGACGGAGAGGAGGAGGAGGAGGAGGACGTGTGGAGACAGAAGTACTGTGTGGCCAGAAGAGAGAGGGTGATGTGACCCCGTGTAACTCCAATGACCACCTCTCGCGCTTGCTCTCAAACACACGTGAAAGTGCAACACCGCGTCCATGTCCAGGCTGAAGCCAACATGACTCTGTCCGGCGGTTTGTCGGGTACTTGTCAGCTCATTTTACGCAACCGCATGGAGCCAGAGCTGTGGAAATAAGATTTGACCCCATGCTTTCTGTAGAATAGTTGTTGCGACACGTTGCGAGGCAAACAAGCTACTGTGCACGTTTTGGAGACAGCGACGATGCGGGGCACTTTGGGCGCATTCATTCAGTCCTGTCTGGTTCTGTTGGTCCGAGCAGACCAGTGGAGGCTCAAGGACTCAGCAAACTGCGAGCTGAACAGAAAAGTAAGTTAGTGTGAAAGGTAAAGGACACGCAGTTTTCCACCTTATGACAAATACTGCGTAAAATGACTACAGTGTGAGTTTCTCATCTTTACGCATCACGTTTTATGAGTCCCTTTAACCCTTTCATGCATGAATTATGAGAACCTTAATCAAGATTTCTTTTTTCTGAGTGTTTTTATTCCTCTTTAGACATGATTCATTTTTTTTATGAACCTATTTTTCATGGAGTTACAAAAATGTGCACTCAGCTGGACATCACTTAAATTTAGAAGCAAAGAAACATGTATTTACTGATGAACTGTGGGAAACCAATGAAATAAAAGTAGTTTTTAAGATAATAGAGATAGTATGCAAAAAAGCCAAAACTTTTTGTCAAAAAACAAAACTGTTAAGTACAGTCTAATAACAATAAACTTTTTTTTTTTTTTTTTTTTTACACTTAAGCATCTTACAGCAGGTCAGGCTTATCTATAACAGCAAAGTTACAGTAATGGTATGAACATCAGTGTATTATGGGATGATGCACAAGTGTCCACTGTGTTGGCTGATATGGAACTAAAACAACAAATTCATGAATATAATATAGAAGAGAAAAGCCTTGAACAGCTGTCCACTGGAGTGACCACTATGCATGACAGGGTTAAAACGTCATTTTCTGTCTTCATACACATTCATTTGGTGTTCACTTTTTTTTAATTTTTTTTTTTTTTTTAGAAAAGTACTTGTGCTTGTTTAATTAGTTGGTGATTTAACCCTTTCATGCATGAAATATGAGAAGCCTAATTGAGATTTTTTTTTTCTTAGGTGATTGTTTTTCTCATTAGGCATTAAAAAACAATGCGATTATCTTTTTTTTTTTTTTTTTTTTAAATGAAACAGTTTTTCATGGGGTTACAAAAATGTCCACTCAGCTGGACATCATGCATTTTAATTTTTGAAGCAAAGAAATATCTATTTACTGATGTACTGATTGAAAACTATGCAATAAAAAACATTTTTAGTGGTGCTAATCTGATGTTTTCTCACATTTTAACATACTCTAATACTAGTTATTGTTCACTTCATGGAGATAATATGCAAAAAAAAAAAACCTTTTGTTGTTAATTACAATGTAATAGCAATAACAGGAAATTATTTCCACTCAAACATGTTAGATCAGGTTTATCAAGAACAGCAAAGTTGCAATAATGTTATCAATTGCAGTGTATGGGATGATGCAAAAGTGTCCAACGTGTTGGCGGATATGGAACTAAAACAATAAAATCCATCAATATTGAAGAGAACAGCTGTGGAATAGCTGTCCACTGTAGTGACCACTATGCATGAAAGGGTTAAAGGGCATTTCCAGAGGTTCTGAGCTTTGTTAAGTGTGATATATTGGCACAGACACCCTGATCTGCCTATAGTTCTTGGTGAATGTGTAGGTTTGCAACTACTGACTAAAATGTTCTTACTGTCAACTAATTTTTTTGTCTTAAAAACACCCAAATGAATGTTAGAAGTGATATAGCCTCAAAGAAAACAGAGCCAAGTTATGACTGACAGATAGACAGTTCCAGCAGACAGTTGTCATTTCATCACTCATGTTGTGTATTGGCTTCGTGTACATTAAAGATTATAGCTTTTTAATCCACAGGAGTCTATGAAGTCACAGGTCAGTTCAGCATAAACAGGAAGGGACAACATTCAGATACTGGTCTTTAACGGTCTAACACTCTCTGACACGTGTATTGTTTGTTTGGCACTTGGGTCCTAAGTGGCTTGTTAATAAGTCATTATCAGTGTGTTAGTTGACTTTCTAATAAACAGCCTCTCGTAGATGCTCTGATGGCTTTGCTGGTTGGTGCCAGACAGGTTCAGGGCTGAGAAATGGCAGCAGGAGGAGCATGAATCAGCATCTGAGTCTGTAGTGACATTAGGCAGGTCCCATTCATAAACACATCTTTTTGTCTGCGAACATCCCTCTGTACACGTCACAGCTGCCTTTGTTCCTGAATATGGTGCTTGTGTTCCTTTTTGTCTTCACTAACACATCCCGCTTTTTCTTAGTCGTTTGGCTCTGACCTGCATTTTGTAATGAATCAGTCACTAAAATCTCTGAATTTCTATATAAATGAACAGTTTTTTGAGCTGAATGACAATGGCTCATCCTAGGTCCTGAAACACTGACTGCTTTCTTCTGTCCTCATAGATAATTAAATGTTTGATCTGTGAATTGACTTGGGAAACCTTTTTCTGGCTATATTTGGGCATATATTTAACCCTTAAAGACACAAACAGTAACTGGCAACCAAAAGCGTCTACCGACCTAATCTAAAATACCTATTGATCCACTAAACCTATACATATAAATAATTGGTGTAAAACCTTTTCATGTTCATCAGATGTCCCATTTGGACGTCCAGAGGCTCCGTAGTGAACATTTGAAACACTGTCATCATCTACAACATTGATTCACCAGTAAAACCCATGAAGTTTCATGAATGACAATGGATGGAAACACTTGTTTTTGTGATAAGTTATTGAAATCTTTGCTGAAGAAGTCCCTTTCTTCTGTTTTCTCTGTTTCTGATTTAATAATCCTCAACTTTAGTCTGAGCTTTTATTAACATCTACATCAGGAGTGTCAAATTCATTTTAGTTCAGGGGTCATATTCAGCTAAATTTGATCTGAAGTTGGCTGGACTAGTGAAATAATAACATAATCATGTTTAAATAATGTCATCTCCAACCTTTTCTCTATGTTTTAGAGTGAAAACGTAAATTTACATTATTGAAATGTTTACATCTACAAACTATCCTTTCAAACAATGTGAATAACATGAACAAACTGAAAAAATAAGTGTAATTTTAACAATATTCTGTCTCAGTTTATGGTTTATACATGTGCATTATAACGTACAGCTCGCAGTGGATCTACAAATACACCAAACATTTAATAACAGGTAGAATATTGCCAAAATTGTACTTATATCTCATTTCAGGTTGTTCATATTTGTTCAAGTTATTCACATTTTTTTTTTTAGGAAATTATACTTTTTACCTCCGCCAAGGAGGTTATGTTTTTGCCAGCGTTTGTCTGTCTGTCTGTTTGTCTGTTAGCAAGATAACTCAAAAAGTTATGGACGGATTTTCATGAAACTTTCACAGATTGTCAGAAACAGGGTATCCTACACATGATTAGATTTTGGTGGTGATCCGTACATGCAGTGCCATCTAGTGGATGAAACTACAAATCCTGCCTTGGCGGAGGTCTGCGCTCTTCGAGTGCTTCTTTAGTTTTTAGTGTAAATAAATGAAAATGTTTACATTTATAAAGAGAAAAATTTGGAGATGTCATTATTTTTTATGTTATGTTATGTTAGTGTTTTGCTGGTCCTGCCCACTTGAGATTAAATTGGTCTGAATGTGGAACCTGAACTAAAAAGATTGTGAATATCTTTGTGTAATTTTTGCATTTCCCCCGGGCTGCATGTTTGACACCTTTGATCTACATGATCAGTGAATTAAATATAGGGAAATACCTGATTTTCACCTAAAAAACACAGACAGAGAATTATATTATAATAAGTGGAAATCAATCACTTATGAAAGGTTAAATCTAGAGAAAAATTCTTTTGGGACCTGCCACAAAAGTAGCGCACTGGGTCTTTTTGAGTTAAGATAGAGACTGTAAATTATTGTTACTTGTACAACTAATTTTCTCTTATTGTCCCCTAGCAAACTGACCTCAACTCATTCCTGTGGACCATCAAACGAGATCCTCCATCCTATTTCTATGGCACAATCCATGTTCCCTATACGCGTGTTTGGGACTTCATTCCTGAAAACTCCAAACAAGCCTTCCAGGAAAGCAACATTGTCTACTTTGAACTGGACCTGACGGACCCTTACACCATTTCAGCCTTGACCAGCTGTCAGCTGCTTCCTCAGGGTGAGAACCTCCAAGACGTCCTCCCCAGAGACATCTACCGCAGACTAAAAAGACACCTTGAGTACGTAAAGCTCATGATGCCTTCTTGGATGACCCCGGATCAGAGAGGGAAGGGGCTCTACGCAGACTATCTGTTCAATGCCATCGCTGGGAACTGGGAAAGGAAGAGGCCCGTGTGGGTGATGCTGATGGTGAACTCATTGACTGAGGCAGATATTAAAACACGAGGGGTGCCGGTGCTGGACCTGTACCTGGCCCAGGAGGCAGAGAGGATGAGGAAGAGGACCGGGGCTGTTGAGAAGGTGGAGGAACAGTGTCATCCTCTTAATGGACTCAACTTCTCTCAGGTCAGTTATGTCGTCTTATATATTATACGTTGTAGATGTTATTGTCTAATGGTGACATTTTCAGATGAACACTGAATGCATCACAGAATGGTTTGTGCTAAACTAGATTACCTGCAGGGATGCTGTTTTCTTGCTGCCACAACAAAATGTTCTGCAGCTTAATGTGCACACAGCCTAAACCCACAGGTGATGTACTTGCATAATGTTTTATCAAACAGCTGTGCTGCTAATGGATAGTTTAACAAATGATATTTTGACTAAAGGCATGATATCTATGAGTCTGTGGGTGTAACCAGTTATAGCCTTGAGGTTTTCAAAGGGACACCACAGCCTGATCTTTTTGGAGTACTTAATGAAACAAGGCTGAATTCAATGAATAAACAATTATGTCGATTCCTTGACAATCAGATGACCTCTTTGATGACCTTTAACATCTTACCGTAGGCTGTCAAATTACGAAAACACTTGATAAGAGCTAAAATCAACAAAAGGATTGAGGCAAGTGACTGTAGAGATGTTGTGACACGTGAGGCCAATTTACAGCAGCTTCACAGTCTGTCATGTAATCGAACTATGGACCAAATATGTACATTGTATTTCTCTTTTAACCCTTTCATGCATGAATTATGACAATCTTTCTTAATATTTTTTTCTTGACTGATTTTATTCTTCTTTAGGCATTAAAAAAACAATGCAATTGACATTTTTATGAGTCTATTTTTCATGGAATTACAAAAATGTCCGCTCAGCTCAACACCATGCGCTTAAGTTTTGAAGCAAAGAAACATGTATTTAAAATAATCTTAAGAAAGTAATAAACTCTGGAAAAACTATGAAATAAAAACAGCAGTAGAATATCTGTCCACTGTAGTGACCAGTGTGCGTGAAAGGGTTAAAACCACAGGGAAAATACTAATATGTCACTAATCTCTCTTATCAAATCTAAGAAATCCACTCTGCTGTACTATAAGAATAACTGTCATGAATATTAAGAGAAGCTGCATCAACATCATGGCACTGATATAACAGCCTAACTGTCATACACATAATCAAAGCTTAAGGTAATTAGCTGCAGGTCTTTAGTCTAAATATCTTAAAGCTGCATATGACTTGCGTTGCCAATTTTTCATCAAATCTGTAAAACTCGAGTCATAGCCAAGTATCGTGAATCTGTTAGTCTTTCTGTGATTACACACCTGAATCACTTCCCTCACGGTGAACAACTTCGAGTGTACTCCATCACAGGCAGTGCATTTATTTACATACCAAACCAATATGTCACTCGGGCCTTTTTGGAAATTTAGTTGCAAAGTGCATTGTGGGAATGGGATTTCCACGCAGCGGCAGTATGGTCGCAGCAGCAACAAACATGGAATCAGCTTCATTGCTTCTTGCTGCTGCGGTTGTGTGGAATTTGAAAAGGAGTGATGGTATGGTTTTGTTTTGGTGTACAGATGGCTTGTAATGGACTAGACTAACAGACTAATGGATCTGTGATACTTAGGCTATCACTCAGGCTTTACAAATTGATTTTCAGATTTGAAAGTCATAAGCATCTTTAAGTGTAGTTATAATTGAAAAACTTAGTGACCATGGATGGATTTTGGTAGTTTTATGTTAAAAAAAAAAAGGAATAGAAACCAGTCTCAGCTCTTATTTTCTTCAAATAAAACTCTAAATCAGGGGTATCAAACTCATTTTAGTTCAGAGGCCATATTCTCCCTAACATGACCTCAAGTGGGCCGGACCAGTAAAATAATAACAGTGAAAAAAGTTAAATTATATACTGTTAATGTTTACATCAATAAAGTTTCCTTAAAAATCTGAATAACATGAACTTGAAATGTATTAAGAAAAACAAGTGCAATTTTACCAACATTCTGCCTCAGTTTATCATTTACACATGTGCATTACAACTATTGCAAATACACAAAACATTCAGTAACAGGCAGAATATTGGTAAAATTGCATTTACTCCATTTAAAACATTTAGGGTTGTTCATATTTGTTTAGGTTTTTCACATTTTTTTTTTTTTATAAAAGGATAGTTTGTTAATGTAAACATTTTCATGTAATTTTACTTTTTCACGATAAAGCAAAGAGAAAATTTGAAGTTGGCCATATTTATAAGTTATAATACTATTCTACTGGTTCTGAGCCACTCAAGATCAGATTGGTCTGTATGTGTAGCATGAATTAAAATGATTTTGACACCAATGATTGTTAATTTCTTCAGTGTAATTTTTGCATTTCACAAATTCATCCCACGGGCCAGGTTGGACCCTTCGACAGGCTGGATTTGGCCCCCAGGCCGCATGTTTGACACCTGTGCTCTAAATAATCATAATCACTGAACGCAAGTAACATATTTATGTTGTTATGTATGCAAAATCAGGTATTTTTACATCAATCAACCATATGCTTCAGATCTTGAAATGGCTATGATCAGTTCTACTGTTAATCAATGCAGTGTCCATATGTTCTAATTAAGATCGCCTCTATTGTTTGTCCCCATCTGCATTTTAACAAGTGCACGTCTGTGACAGCTTCCTCTTTCAGTTGGAACAGTCATGGTTGGTTAATGTACCATCTGAACTGCCATCAGATGGTGTGATAGCTTCAGAAACATCTTCATCTCACTCCTTTTTGATGCCCAACAATCTGTCTCTTAAAACATTTAAGCCCAAGAGACTTAGATATCCGACCTAAATAAGAACAACACACAGTTTTTTTTTTCTGTTAACAGTGGCCTGTGTTTTGCTCTTTTCCTCCTCTCTCTGTTTCTCTGAATTTGGCTGGGTGGAGAAAGGTGGGGTGTTAATAATCAGCTGTACAAACATTCAGCCGTGCTCCACCGCGTCCTTTATTATTAAAGAAAAATGGATCCTAATGACCCGAGTCTGAAATCAGCAGAAAAAAAAGAAACCTTGTTCTTGAAGCCGGTGCTCTTAAGTCCCCTCGCCTGCCTGTCTGCCTGTCTGTCTGTCTTTCTGTGCCCCTCTGTGACCCTCTCAGCATTACAAACATCGTTCAAAAGCAGCAGTCACTATGAAATCATGTTACGTATTATTGAGGAATTTCTCCTAATGCTGGTTAGGAGCTAAGGGGATTACACTCGACCATTTACCTTAACACCGAGAAGCTTCCAGTGTTGTTATTTTAAAGCAGGCCTCATTGACCCCTCTGAATAAGTCTGTGCCCAAACCACCCAGCAGCACTTTTATTAGTATTCTGCTTTATGTGAGTTGTGGATATGGCATGTCAACAATCATAAACCATAATATATAATTAGTTTAATATAAATTTATGTAAATTGGGCCACAAGCATTCCAGTATAAATCCATTTCACTGGGTTGTGTGTATTTATGTAACATGAGCAGCAGTGTGGGGAGGGAATTCTTTTGTGTGAAATGAGCTGATGAAATTATAGTTGTTATTTTTCATATCCTCTTACACGTCTTTTATTTTAAGCCTCTCGTATGTTTATAACTGACTTCTTTTAAATTAGTTTCAGTGATTCTGATGTGGCTGTCAACGCTACACAAATGACAGCTCCAGTCTCCTTTCAAAGTGCTTAAACCAACATACAGTGTGTGTTTACCTTTTTCTAACAAGCAGTGTGTTGTCCATGATAGAATCTGCAAGAGCTTCTTGGGATAACATTGAGTTTGGCTGAACGATATGGAAAAACAAATGATGATTTATAGAAGGCTTTGCGTTAGTTAGGGCTGAGTGATGTAGCCAAAAGATTATATGATGATCTTTTGAGAGAAAGATCACAATCCGAATCACAATTTTGTCACTTTTTGTAAAATATAGGTAAGTTGCAACCGGTCTGAGTTTGGTTAACTTTTCTTGGACTGCGTGTATTGGGTTTTTGTTATGTTGGATTAAAGTTAATGCAATATTTTGACAATACCTTGATGAAGTAAACAAGCACACCCACATTTTTATGTACATACAGCTGCTGTTCTGTCATTAACCCCGTGGAGCTGATGATCGTCTGTGTCTTTAAAGCGCCATAACAAAAAAACTCTGTCACATGGAGCATTACTGTCAACTTTACTTGAAAGTGCAGATTTAAAACTCTCTCCCAGTTTTTATTTGGTGCCGATAGACCACGGAAAACTGGAGATATGATTGTTTTAATTTCATAGTACAAAATATGTTTATCTGAGCATAAATGCGCACTTATACTGGTGGGATGGGACGGCAGGCGGTGCATTTCTGTCCATATATTCTGGGAAAAGTGGTCAAATCAGCTGATACTACTCTACACGAATTTGATGATTTTTTTTGTATTTTTTGGCCCAATATGTTAATGAAGTAGGTCATAGTGAAATAATAATTATCTCTACATATAGATGAAGTTGCGCTAAAAAAATACCAAGCATGGGCATGTTAAACATTTTTTTATACAGTTTATATAGAGACAAAATCAAAAGTATTAAAAAATGGCAAAATAGCCTCAGGACTTAAAGGGTTAAACACATAGATTGCAGCCCATCAGAGTTTTATATTAAGTCAGTTACATTTTTCATAACTCTTATGAATCTGTGTGAATCATACTTACCTCATGCTGAAGTCCAGAAACCATACCTGCAGTTGACAGACTTACTTCTTCAGCATTTCTTCAACAGCAGCAAAACATGTTACACTAACAACAGAAGTTAATTCTGACTGAAACACTTTATTGCAGAGATGCTGAAATCACACTATAAATGGAGCAAAATAAACTCACTAACTAATTCAATGAAAAGCACTGTTGAATATCGAGCTATTTCTGTATGGAGCACACTTTGTTTAAATATTAGAATTATTTCAAGAAAGAAAGCATTTTAAAAAATGTGAAGTCACTATTTGAGCTTGAGAGTTACTAATCTTTGTATGTTACCATTTTAGGAATAGTTTTGTTTGTTTGTTTGTTTGTTTGTTTGTTTGTTTGTTTGTTTGTTTGTTTGTTTGTTTGTTTGTTTGTTTGTTT
>JAQQZY010000005.1:6335298-6352041 GCA_030068375.1 Ostorhinchus rueppellii
CATCTGTTCAACATGAATAACATGTAAACTGTCATTCAACCAGCAGCAGTAGCATTATTTCAGTTTTTTGGATAGAAAAACTAGTGATAGAGAAAACCACTGTGGTACCCCATGGTGTGGAAAACAGAAAGTTCAGACAAAAAAAAGAAGATCAATTATTGCACATATTTGCTATATGAATATTGCACACTCCATTAATGCGATAATGATATTTTGCAATATAATGTGCAGCCCTAGAGAGAAATACCAGGCTTGCATATTTAATGAGTATATTTGCATCAAACTAGATGTAGATGCTGTTCTGTCCTGTATGTGCCATTGTTGTTGTTTCAGGCATAGATGTTGCACACAGCAGTGAGGAGGATGATGATGGTGATGATGGCACTTTCTGTAATGAGTTTAGGAAATGGCATCATGTACCAAATTTTTTTGTTTCTTCTTTTTAATTGTTATTTTTTGTGCTGTAAAATTCTATTTATGTGTGCATGAAAGCCCAATCTTAGAGATACAATGTACATAGTAGATATTAGATTACACTTTATATGTCAAAAATGAATCACATTGTCGCAGTCATGACATGAGAAGATGTAAACATATTGTATTCCAACTTTATGGGCGGGATTGGAGTTGAAGAGCAATTTGATTCATGGCCTCAGTGAAGGAATACCAGCACTGTTGGTTAGGATGTATTTTTAACACATTCTGTGTTTTGATTCTTATAGAAACTGAAGAAAATGGTGTGTAAAATCTGTCCACATGTCATGAAAGTCTTGAACTCTGCTGAATGTAGAAACCGCTCAGAACAACATATGGTGCTGTAGCTCTAGCCTCATCTTCTATGGAAGTGAAAATAAATACCATAGTGTCCGGCAGTTGAACGGAACCTCTGAGATTATCATTGTAGCGTCCACCAAGACTGTAGCTCTGATTAGGATCAGTACTTTGTAAAAACCTGGCAGTGGTGCCGTGCTTCTGATAGGTCTTGTTTTAGGGCTGACTGCTCTGACTAACATTTCACTGATAGCATCGCTTATAAGTAACCCGCACTCCCTACCACTGTCTATTTGTGTCCGTCTTCATTTCTGCCTCTGCTGAGATTTCACCGATAACATCAGAACTGAGAGGCGATTTTTCCCGCTCCCCCTTTGTGTCTTTCTTTTCCTATCCCTCTTGATTCCATCTGCCTTGTGTCTTTTTCAGCTGTTTTTCGGTCAAAATCACAGCCTTTTTACTCCTTGACATGTACGGGGTGTATGACAGAGGGAGAAGGAGAGACAGGGACTTGTTTCTGTGATAACATCAGTGACTCTGGAGGAAGCACAAAAGCTGCTGGATGTCTTCATTTGTCCTGGAAAGACGGCCAGGACTCATTTGGATGTCTATATATGTGCTATGTGCATGTTAAGAATATCAGAAGTGTGGACTTTTAAAGCACATTTCCATAACCCCCCCCCCCCCCGAAAAAAAAACAAAAAACAAACAAAAAAACAAACAAAACATGAATTTTAGTTAAGATGATTTGGAGTTATTAACCCTTTAGCAACAGCAGTCTCTCTGTCTCTCACTTTATTTTGCACTTTACAACTTTCAAATTATTGTAACCACTGAACTGTTTGGACTATCCACAAAATTCAAACAGCTTTGGAAAGCTGAGATCATGAGCTTTTCAGCAGCATATAACAGTTTATGGCAGCAATGTAAGACTGCATCACAAGGAGAAAGCAACATTTTCAGAGATTTCCACACAGGCTAAAAAAAATGGCAGGAAATAACAAACAATATGAAGACATAATATGGATACTGAATGTTCAAGACCAAAAAGCATGTTCGAGCACCTGTAAAATAGTTCAAAGTTTATTTCTGCATTCTCAAAAAGTTTTGTCATGGACATTTACAGTTCTGATTACAAATATGTTAAAAACTTCAAGTCTGTTTTTTTTTTCTTTTTTACTAAAACACACTGTTTTAAGCATTTATTAATTATGTTAATGATAATTAATGGCCAGGTATTGAAACTTAACTTCCTCCTGAAAACAAAGATGCAAAAGAATTGGCAAAAAAGACATTTTCTGACACTTTACAAAGAAAACCTGAAGCCACCTAGGCAGCCTGTTGTAATGGCAGTCTTAAAAGGGCTAAAACACTCACAATCATTGTAATTTCATTTAGCTGGAGGCTTTACCATAAAAGGAGTGTATTCTAGTGTTCATGGGCTGTTCATGAGATTCATAGTGTGACAGGTCCTCGTGTACAGTTTAAGGCACCAAGAAATAAATATGTTGTTCACACTATGCATTTATATACAGACTAAATGTGTTTGTGACAAATGAGATTAAAAACATCATTTTATCGCATCACTTTGTGTTTAAGAGAGCTAAACACTTTTAATGTGGAACTATGCTGCAGGTGTTTATAAAGATGGACAAAAGCAGGCTTTCAGGAATCTTCTGATGTGGTTTCATGTTGTTGAAAAAAATATGAAGAATGAAAATGAAAACATCCCACCCTGCTTATTCCTTACAGCTATTATTGGCTAAAAATTCCATGATGACCTTTCAGCATGTTGCAATTCAAGTTAATTCAAGTGGTCTGAGAGGACATGAGATGTCTGCATCTGCTTCTTGCCTGTGTTGTCTAGAAAATCTACCCCGTGACGCCTTGATTTTGTCTAATCACAGGCATTTTCAGACAGGTAGGGGGGTTGAATATGTGATTGTCAGCTGTAATTACCAGTCACTGATCACATTCTGTCATTTGAGGCCTGGATATGATTCTACTGCTTCACTCAACATGAAAGTGGCTTCAGTTTTCAGTTTTCTTCAGCGTGAAACCATGTCAGATTTAGTTCTGTTTGTATTTGATTTGAACTGAGAAGAGAGTATCAGAGGAAAATTGTGCAAATTATAGCATTTTCCCTCTGATTTAGCTACATAGTCTGATTTTTTGCTGCTAATATTTAAAGGTGGGTCTGAGATGTTAGAAAAATGGCTCGAGCAGTCTTCATTTTGTAAAGACACAATTCAAAAGTCCCAACTCCTTTCTTCAGACTCCTCCCCTGAAGCCACGGCTCCAGCCTACCAGGACATGCGATGCTTTGGGTGGGGCGGGATAAATGGCAGTTGAATTTGATAGACATATCACCGTTCAATCATTTCGAGTGGGCGCTCAAAATGATTGGATGTTGTTTTTTCAGTCCTGTTCGTTCCACAGGTGACTAAAACTTTTCATTTTTGTGTCAGAGCATTTAATTCTTTTTTTTTTTTTGCAATTGGGGTATGAAGGGGATTTTTAGCAACATAGTAAAAAATGCTCCAGAAAAACATCTCAGACCCCACCTTTAATACCTGTATTTCATTAACAATCTAATAACATCTTGCCCACAGATGTTACAACATGAGCTTTGGGAACAATTTTTTTTAATTCAATGTGTGTCAGGAAAAGAGATAACCAACACAAAGAAAAAGACAGCATGCCCAAATTCCAGCCCTTTTCGGCCAGTCTGGCAGGCCTGACAGTTTAACGTCTCTGGACAGGAGGAATGATGATATTGGAGCTGTCACATGAACCTTGAGGTCACCTGTGGGTCTGACATGCAGTCTGCTATGTCTCTCAGACAAGTCAAAACACACATTTGTTATTCTACGGACAACTAATCTGACACAGTGACCCTGAAATACAAAAAAACATTACACAGTCTGATCTTAGTTTTAGACATTTGCACTTTACTAATATGTGTAGTTGTATTGAATTTGCTGCAGAATGCAAAATAATAGTAATAATGATAATGTTGTGACTGTTAGTCTAGAATGACCCATTGAAAGCTTCTGACATAAACTCCTCACCTCCATACTCCATATATTATTTATTCAGAGTTAAAAAAGACTTACTCGGTTTTCTCTTAAAGTCAGTCTTACAGCAGTCTTACTACTTTTGTCTTTTTACTTCCAATTCTGTGCTGTTAGATTAATATAAAGGCTGCAGCAGGTAAAATGTACTTGAGATCGGAGGAGATATAACAGAATACATATACTTAGTCAGTTCTATAACCTTGACATTATTTTGATGTGAGTTTCATATACCAAAACGACATTTGTGTGCGGAGATTATTTTGAGATTCTAATATTAAGTCAGTGGATAAAAAACATTTTCCACTTGATCAAAAACCTCCAAGGTAACCTGCTTTTGTTTATTCCAGCAACACGTATAAATAAAACCCTTTGCCTATGTCAGCATACAGAAACCTCCGGAATCCCAGGTTGTCTGCCTTTTATTTTGAAAATAATAAAAAAAAAAGAATGGACTACACTGTCTAGAAACCCAACATGATGTCAGTGGATTTGCAATGAAAAGCACAGTGAGTCTTATCATGCTCACAGTGGTCGCTAATTAAGTCCTCAGCAGTAAAATATGCTTCAGTATCCATCTGATGTGCAGCCCGGAGTCAACAAAAGCATACTCCTTCCTCACGATTATAGCATTTTTAACTCACTGCTGTGTTGTGTCTCTGCTAAATACAATTACCACATCATCAGCGGTAACATTACAGCTGTAGATGCGTATAATGCAGGTGATTATTGCGAGTGTGTTGGGTGTCTTTGTGGGAATACATGAAACAGTTTGAAAGTTCTCACTTCCAATGCGACCACTTCTGGCAACTCAACATTTGGCTTCTGCGCTCAGACTTTTCCACCCAATTTAAAACAAAATTGCCGCCATCTCTCTTTGTAATTACAGTTCTCAACAGACTAATGACTTTTTTTGCAGGAAAGTAATCCACCCTTTCATAAATGCAATTAATGTAACCTCTCCTCAGAGACACTCTTCAAAACGTGCATGCCACTTTTCCAGCAAATCCGAAGCTTAGCCAAAACACTTCAGAGCAAAAGCAGTGAGAGTTTTTTCAGCCGAACTGCTGAACACTTCAAATCTCCACATGTGGGAATCCGACTGTGGTGATGTTTGCTCTGGATGCACACACCCACCCCACTTCATTTCAACAAGAGGGGGCATTTCCATGACAAAGGGCAATTATTGACTTTCATTGGCTCTGCTTGCTTTGATATCAGCAAGGGGTGTGTCTGTGCGTCTGTGTGTGCATGCTGGATGGGGGAGTGGGGTGGGGTGGGGGGGCAGGATAGGGGGCAGCAGTGGAGGAGAAGAAGAAACGGGGAGACCTGATGAAAGGAGCCGAGTGGGAAAATGCACCCACTGACCCACAGAAGAGGGGGATCACAGTAGAGAGAAAGAAAGAAATCATTCGTTAAGGTTTTTCTTTTTTCTCATTTCCCTTATTCCTGTTTTCTGTATGCTTCCTCATTTCTGTTTGTGTTTTCTCGCCATCTATGTCTGTCTTTTCTCCAAACCTAGCCCTTTTTACTCTCTTTCTTTTTATCTAACTATGACTGATCCTCCCATTCTCCCCCTTCTCCTCCTCCTCCTCCCTTCTCAGCCATAATTTAAGGGGCTGAAAGGCACGGCGAGCGGAGAAAGAGGAGAAGAGAGAGCTGAGAGAAAGGGGAGACCCTGCAGATGAGGGCCTTCCTTCACGGACGTGGCACAGATGTGAGGGTGTTTTTGTGAAATGAGTCGGGGAGGGGCGGCGATAGGCTAATTTGCGTGGCATAAAGACGGGGCCCTTTTCATATGCAGAGCGCCACTTTGATGCGCGGCCGATGAAAGCTGGAGGGAGCGCAGAGGAGAGGAGAAGAGAGGGTGACGGAGGGGTTCTTTGTCCCCTGACAAGAAGGCATCTGCTCCACGCTGCCCTCCTCTCCTCCTCTCTTCTACTACACCACAGCTCCCACAATGGGCCTGCCGAGAGGGAAAAGTGTCATCAGAGCACCTTAGAAAACAGAACATGAAAAAAAAAAAAAACTGCCGCTTGGGTCGTCCAGTTAGCGTACGGGTATGCATATCAATATGGAATTCATGTGACACAAGATCTGAGAGCAACCATGTACACACACATGCACAGATGCTCACTGAATTGTAAAAACATGCAGACGTAGACACATTTACATAGTTTCACAGCTGACAAAACACATCTTCACTTTGACGAAAGGCCCCCATTGAGAAACAAATAAACCATACAAACTTTCTTCTTTTTTTCGCTGATCAACATCAGTGGTTTGAAGGATGAAAGGTGTGCATGTGTGTGTGTGTTGGTGAGATCAGAGAGAGAGAGAGCGAGAAACCTTGTGCCTAAGGTGAGATGTGGTGTTTCTTTGTGCACATCTATCTCGGACTTTCAGAGAGCGAGAGAGAGAGAGAGAGAGTGTGTGTGTGTGTGTGTGTGTATGCATATGTGTGTCCTCACGGCATTGATCATAGGCGGCAGGCTCAACAGGGCCCTCTCACGAAAAACACTGGCCAATTTCACGCTCGCACAATAGCTGAATCTCTGCAGCACAGCCGACAGGGTTTGGCAGGAAAACACACACTGTTTCTTTTGCAGCAGAGGTTGGTTCAATGGAACTCAGTCATTTCATCAGTTAATGCTTATAGGCTTTTCTCTCAGTTTTCAATGCTTGTATTTTAATGTCTTACTCAAAAGAAGTATTTTTGTGTCAGACGTCACTTGTAACAACACACAGGGAGTGATGTTTGGCATGAGAGTGTGATTTAACAGACGAACCTAATGCATCATCACCACATGTAAAATCATCACCTTTTTTCCCCCCAAAACAAACTTTCATTCATGTGAAAAGGTATTCTTTAGTTATAGAATTGTATCATTTGATAACCTGGCATCTGCATCTGGTTTCTCCAAATTAACAGTTCCTGTTTTGTCCAGACTGTGGGCTGGACACAACTGATTTCATGACACTATCGTCAATCAGCACCGTGTACATTTACTTAATTTGAGTCTGCAACAAAAGAAAGATTAATTACTGTTTTTGATGTCAAGTCAAAGATGTAGCCTTTATTTTTCTTGTAATGGGAAAGACAGGTTTTCAGAGACTGTGGATCTTTGTTTTTAACCAGTAGTTACATTTGATGAAAATGCAGTTGAGCTGGTGACTGCAGACCTTCATACAAACCTTGTCAATCATTTTAAGTTAAATTAATCATACCCCAGACCCACATACACACAGGAGTTAGAGCAAACACTGTAGCATGAAGTATTACTTCCCCAGGCATAATCCTAGAGTCTGTTAAAACTGTTGCAAATAACTGAAAAGACAGATGCACAGATGGATTATTCTTACTCTGCTGTAGTCCTTCATTTATCTTATGAATGGACCTGTTATAAAACCATTACACTCAGAGTCATGGACTGTTCTGCTTTGACCTGAAAATACAGAACTGTATTTAATTATTGCATCTCTATCTGTTGGGATGTAATTAACCTAAATCTATAGCCTATGTGTTATTTAATCATCTTAATATGCCTGTGTTTGTGTAGTCACATTTGTCTGAAAGGGTCCACACTTTCCTTTGTGTAATCTTACTTAGTGCTAGAGAGGACAGATCTTTTAGTGACAGGATATTATGGTGTAATGTGATGAATAACGGCTCATCTGTTGTGTTGATTACAGGTGATCTTTGCCCTGAACCAGACATTATTACAGCAGGAGTCTTTGAGGGCAGGAAGCCTACAGGTTCCCTACACCACAGAAGACCTGATCAGACACTACAACTGTGGAGATCTCAACTCCATCATCTTTAATCATGACACCTCACAGGTCCTTATCTTATCTTATCTTATCTTATCTTATCTTATCTTATCTTATCTTATCTTATTCAATATTATTTTTTACCTTAATTCATCCTATTTTAACCTTGTCTTTATCTTAACTAATCTGAACTCATATCTCAGCTCTTTTTGTCTCATCGTACTTTTATCTTCTATATCTTATCTCGTGGATTTGCCCACTTTACACTCCAGTTAATAAGCTAAGAGTCATTTTGACCTTTTAACCTAGAGTGTCCCACTGACATGACCCTTGAACTTTTTCCTTAACCCTCGACCCCCTGACCGTCCATCCCCCACACCCACTCCAACCTTCCTCAGCTCTCTAACTAATGCCAATTTACTTCTTCTGTTCTTCCTTTTCTCCTCGTCCTCCTTTTACCCACTCAGTTCCTTTTTGTGTGCTTTGTCTTCACAGTGGCTCATCTTTGTTCTAACATGCATCTGTCTTTCTTTTCCTTGCTTAGTCGCACCTCCATTAGCCCAAATACTGGCCCTGGGTTCATTCTTTGACAACTGATTGCATTCTTGGCTGCTTTTCTTTTCTTTGATGCAAACCAAATGAAAGCTATAGAACAGATAGGGCTACTATCAGTGTCTCACACTTTCCTGAACTATCACCTCTGACAACTTTAGGTCCCTAACTTCAACAATGTGACACTACCACCCAGTGAGCAGGTGACAGCCCAGGAAATAGACAGCTACTTCCGACAGGAGCTCATATACAAGAGGAATGAGAGGATGGGCAAGAGGGTCAAGGCCCTGCTGGAGGAACATCCTGACAAGAGCTTCTTCTTTGCCTTTGGAGCAGGTTAGTCAGTCTTAAAAGATACTTCAAGAATTTTGGATTCAGCAGCCTCGAATATCCAAGTTGCAACATGCACTGCCAGTTACTATGAAATCTATGGTTAGAAGTATTGTATAATCTATTTTTTGAATATATTTTTCTACATAGATATTTTCTTTGTCTGACTTTAACAATCTTAACTAGAAAACAAAAAACAAAAAACACGTCTGTCCACACAATGATGCAAAACAAGTAGAAACTAGTACAAACACCCTGAAAAAACATGTAGATCCCCAGGATAATACTGGATGTAGTAGACATAGAGCCCTTAATCTGTCATGTAGGTGAGCAGCAATGACACACTAAGTTATAAACTATTCTCTACATTATGTGGATTTCATCATAACTCTCTTCGTGACTGTCTCCCAAAGGTAGTCATGCTGATTGATTTATTTATGTTTATTTACACTTAATTTAACCAGGTTGGTCAATTGAGGTTTCGATTGTTATTTACAAAGATGACTTGGATAAAAGGAAGATGCAAAACAATAAGCACATAAAGAAAAAAACATGGAAACAGACAGCAATGTTTACAATATTTACAGTGACCTATGTGAAAAAAATAAATGCCCAAAAATAGTAAATATGGTGACATATCATAGCAGATGGATGCTGATTAATCTACTGTAGGTCATGCACTGATTTACACGCCTGGATTTGATGTTTCAGGTGCAGATTCATCCACAAATAAGGTGTGATGATACCATTTTCCAATCTCCCCATTTCACCTTTTCTCACAGATACACACAAACCAGAGTAAATATGTACAAAAATATCTGCTTTGTAACATATCCACAATAGTGTAAATGGGGCATTTTTCTTAACAACTCAGCAAATATATGAACTTATTCCTATAATTACATACCACTGGGAGTTGGAAGTTCTGTTTTTTTATTTTATTTTTCTTCAAGTCTTCATTTTTCCTTTCCTTTTTCATTTGCGTCATGTAAAGATATCACGTCAGTCCTGGACACTAAACAAGGGATCGGCTGAAGTATGAAATGTAAAAGGGTTCCTGTGTAGTCAGTATTCAGATATAAATTTCAGTGAACCTTGTGCAGTTGGTCTGCAACACATCAGCAATTCAGCTCACTAAACAATTCATCTATGACAGCCTTTATCAGCTGAGGGCCCTTATAAAACAGATAACTTGCATTGGTTTTTATCAGGAAGCCGCAGTAAAGCATCTTTTTTATCAGTTCAGGACTAAACAGAAACAGACATGCAGCGTCTCTGAGTCCATCCAAGTACTTTTAAAAATGTCAGTTTAATACTTTGGATTCCTTTGTAACCATGCGGCAACCTCATAAGTAGCATCTTGCTGATAAGAGACTTGAGCTGAAGCCGGGAGGATGAAGAGACTAGATAACACAAAATGGTCGGTGTGTACATGTTTTCACACGTCACCTCTAGATGATGACCTGTACATCTGGCTTGGTCAGGTTAGAGTCCGGTTGGTTTTTTTGACCTCTGGAATTTCAATCATACCATCGTTCACACCGAGTGTAAAGACCAAGCTTTATTACAGTTATGGACTCAGGTGGGTAGATAGTCCAGATAAAGTTAAATAGTTTTTCTGTGTGTTGCAATCTGCCGCTACTATTGTATTTACCCTGAAACCTAAAAAGACAAAATACTGTTCTATTTACAATGTGTTAATATGCACAGTTCATAATAAGTTATAATACATAGCAGGAGAAAGAAAAGAAATGGCACAAGGAAAGATTAAAAGTCTTGAAATATGACCATAAGCTCCAAATCTATGTGAAGAATTATCATCCACTTCATCATATCATAAAACTATAACTGAGCTAAATACTTGGGTTACGATTCTTATTACAGATTCCACCTTAACACGAACTTTAAAGTTAACTCGGATGCTTTTTTTTTGCATAAAACACTTTGGATAGCATATGTCTCTGCAAAATTGAATTTTGTTCGTTATACAATATGTGCGGAGGAGTGAAGAGGATCAGGTTTTAGTGCCATCGGTTTCATAGTCAAATTTTCCCCTTGATGACCATGTCATAAACGCTCTTGTCCAAAGTTTCTTTGGCCATTTCAAAGTAGAAAACTTTAAGCAGAAGGAGAGAGAGAGAGGCCTTCACAGTCTGTTGGTCTCTGAATTGGCAGGAAACAGCTGAGGAAAAGCAGACACACACAGACACACACACACTCTCCAACCCTAACAAGGAGTACATTTCACGGCGTGTCCCTGAGGAGGTGCCTTTACAAGGGCTTGGTCTAAAAAGGTGTGTGCCTCTGTGCGTGTGTGTGTGTGTGTGTTTTTGTCTGTGTGCTTGCGTGTGCAGGTGTGTCTGCGTGTGTGTGTGTGTGTGTGTGTGTGTGTGTGTGTGTGTGTGTGTGTGTGTGTGTGAGAACGAGCTGCTGAGTGAAAGTGATACGGCCAATCAGCCCAGAAGCACTGGTCTTAGACATACGGAGGGCAGGTTGGGTTGGCGAGTACAAGGAAGGGGATGGGGCGAATTAGGGTGCATGCACATGTGAGTATGCACACACACACACACACATGAACACACATGAACACACACACCAGCCTCCAAGCCATACCCAAGACAGACTTAAATGTGTCCTTAATTATCCCAGGAGGGGTCAGAGGACACACACACACACACACACACACTACAATGAAACCCATTATGTCCCTGTATTCAACTTCGTTGTCACAATCAGCTGTGAGACCAGTCTTTTCTGTGACTATGTCATGTTTCAATGAATCAGGATGTCTCGTGCTCCATATTTGGGATTACTGTCTCTTACATTCTCCACCTACCTAATTATGTCTGATGTTCTTCATAATGATACAGACGTTTGGGCCGATGTTTCAGACTGTGACAGAAGTGTATTTTCTCAATAATCATCTTCTCACAAATGTAATGAGGCTTATTTGAGAAGATGTTTGTTTTACTCAGAATATAGTCCTGCGAGCTTTCGATAAATTATGATGACTTGACATTTGTCCAGACCTCATTTCAAACTAAACTGGAATCAAAAGAATTAAGTTTGAGTTTGTTTGGAGAGAAACCACATTTTTAGCATATTTCTCTTCCCAAATAATGCTCCCATTAGCCTGCGGGGGTTGGCCTGCAGATTCCTGAGTGACCTACAGTATGTGGAAAATTGCTGTGGGTTTTCATTTTTGCCTTCAACAAGCTTTACTGCCACAACAAGTTAACAAAACAGTTTGTGCATGATCAATTATTTCCTTTCAAATTGCCCAGTCAGATGCTGATTGTGCTGGACCAGAGGAAAGGCTGATATCACACTGTTCGGCATGAAGGTGTTTGGCCGTTCCAATGACTCATTTTTGTTGTCATAAGGACTTAAACATTATAGAATGGGGGCACACTCAAATGAAATAATAATATATGCTTTAGAAAGAAAAAAAAACATTAATAATAGGGTAATTATTAAAATACATTTAAGCAAAAAATCATCTACAGAAAGCACAGACACTTGAAGTGTAACAAAAACTTTATAGAATTGTAAGTGAAACAGTAGTGGAAAAATGGATTAATGCACTGTTTATTCTTATGGGTGTCTATGTCAAAGTAATTTAGTGATTTTTTTTTGTGGTTTTGGAAATAGTTTTTGCAGAAAGCATTAATGGTCAAGAGTCACATTCTGCCAAACCAGAGCTGACGCTTTCTAACCCTAAATATTTTCTCATGAGTTTAACAGTGCGCTTAAACACACACTTGGACAAATGTGTGTGTGTGTGTGTGTGTGTGTGTGTGTGTGTATGTGTGTGCGTGTGTTTTATATGTACATTCTGTTGTATATATTCTTTTTAGACAGTTTTTGGTGCTTCAAGATGTCATAAAGTTGCAGGACAAGTTAATTCTGCATGTTATAAATAGGTAGAAATAATAAATTCTCCATATGTTTTTGTCTGTTTATTCATAGTCTATCAGGGTTCTGAAGAATAAAAAAAAGTATTTACATGTTTAAAGCAGAATGAGTGAACAATTTGGACAATACAGCACATTTTGGGTTATATTTAATCTGTTTCCATATGAATTTATTTCTTCATAAACTAGAACCAGAGGTCAAAATTGGGACAAAAAGAAACAAATTACACTGATATTTGTTCATTTGCTCTGTTATTGGGATTAGAGGAGATGAAACACACACTCTGCTTATTCTCCCTCCATGTTGGTGTTAAAACTGTGTTTGTTGACATGAGAAAAATATGCCCAGAAAATTATGAAATCCATAGCATCAGACAGAAAACTCCCTTTACACTGACTGTTTTTTGCTTGTATATACAAGGCCTCGCCATCCACAGCGCATGGCCATTTTTCAGCTCGACTCTCAGTTGGGGAAAGCTTGTTTTTCCAGCGGTCTGGTCAGAGTAGTGGTCAGGAAGGCAACAGTCAAACAAACAGCAGTGGTCATTGGTCAGCTCTTTAAACTTCAAATTCAGTCCAGAGGAACACACAAGTTTCTCCCTCACCATCTGTACACTTGTTCACACTTCTCTGACCTCCTACCCCAACATACACTTTCATTTTTAATTTCTTATTTTTCCTGAAGTCATCCCATCCACACATTGTGCAAATTGCTTCATTATAACGTCACACGTACCAGTTTATGCCATATCAATGAGACATATAGTAGCACTGCTATGAAAAGTTTTCTTATCATTTTTTTTTGTTTATCTAAAACTTTCCAGCTTCTCAAAACGTGGAAAGTTCAGCTGAGCAACAGAAACATTAGCGTAGCCTTTACTGACATCCACATCTAAAACATTTGGTATAAAAATGCTCTGACAGTACTTTTGGAACTTGGCGAACTTTCTGTGACTGACTTATTTTTTGTTAAGAAACATGATGTCAAACTTTGCTTGCTGGCTGGAGGAGTATTTTTGACAGATAACATTTTGCCAGCTCTTACACTCTTGTCAGGATGGATTTCAATCAATAAAGACCTGCTGTGATTTTAAAGAAATAACTTCAAATTCAACACAAATGACTTTAGAATGGTCCAAAGTAGATATAAATATGAATTTTATCCGACCATTTTACCAACCGAACCTTTGTCCTGCCTGTTTTTGCTTTGACTATTAGGATATTGTCATGCTTCGCTGTACTTTACTCTACTGTAAGTAAATACCTCCTAAAAATTTGTCTTTTTCCCCCCATCTGTTTGTCTGAAATACCACGGCCATCACTCACGTAAATGATGATGTTGAAAAAGCGCCATACGTTCAGACAGGCATATGGAAGCAGTTATTGCTTCGCTGCATAGGTACAGTAACCCAATCCATGTATACAATCTGAACCCGTGTTGCCTTTATAATCTCTGCCATACCCTGGCACTCTTGAGTTTAATAAAATGATGTGTTTACATATCGCTGAAGGCTGAGGGCTCCATTTCAGACGGCTCTTACAAATTCTTCTTTTTTCCCAAAGTTTCGAGGCTGAACTTGAATGCATCCATGTTTCAATCTCAAGCCCCGAGCTGCTTAGCACATCACGATTCCACACAAATTCTGCTCCAAAACCACAAATTTAAATATTTGCGGCAGTGTAATTGCCAATCTGGTTGACAGGCTCTAACGGTTACCGTACTTTGAAATGTTTGACTCTTTTCACAGACAATTAAGGTTTGCCTTTGGATCTTTTGCTATTTAAGTTGGTAGGGCCACTCTAAAGTGAATATCCCTCAGTTAGTGAGCTGTTTAGTGCAGTGGGCAGGTCGTAATAAATGCATGGCTTGGCCCTGGAGCTGCGGTTCATAACGGAGGATGACATGAAGTCATAACTCACCCACAGCACCTTGACCTGTCAGTGTGTGGCCAGCTTCTGGTACTGGAGCAGAGACATAGTCATTTAAAACTGCAGTTTAAGAACCGGCACTGCACACATGCTTACCATCAACAGACTGAAATATGTGCAAATTTGTACGAGGTTATTTGTAGTGGTTGGAATATTTCAGGTAGTAATCAGGTTTTCATCCAAATGTATGGCGAATTTTAACTAAACTTATAGAAATATCTGAAAGAAATTGCTCCAAACCAACTACTACTTTTAGGCAAATATGACGAATTGGCTGATTAACATACATTTATTCCAGTGGATTTTAAAACTTGGCTGGTGAGCTGCAGTATTTCATACAGTAATGTAGCTGTTAACCAAGGAGATCATAACCAGATGTCTCTGACAGAATTTTGTCCATTTAGTCAAAAAATCTGAATCTGGGTTTACCTTTGTCCTCCAGCCTGCTGATAGACATATGACACTTCCCGCTTATATAATGTCGCTTCAGATTCCTTCACTGTCCTCCAAGATTTTTCAGAATCTCTGTCCAGCAGACTTGTTGCTTTAATTTATATGTATTTCATATCGGAAAGTTGCAGTCTGAGTTTTTATTTTGTTGACAATTTTTGTCATCTGGAGAGACACATTGTGGTTATATGATTTTGGTCTGTCATCTCTTATTTTTTTACTAAATATGTTTCTATTACACTCAGATATATCTTCCATACTTACATATTGAGACCTGAAGTCTCAGATGTTTTGGTTGTGCCCCATGAGACCTTATTTGGGGAAAACATTGTACTGTAGTCTATGGTGAAAGGCGAGATTTTTAAAAAAATAAATCTTTCAATTATCGCATAATTTTTTACATATATTTATCTATTTAAAAACTGATTTTACATGTTAGGATAGTTCCAGTTTGTCTTATTAGACTGTGAAATACCTCTAGAAAGACGACACACATGAAAGTGGCAGAGATGACATTATTGCAAGTATCTTTCTCAAGATTTAAGATGTTTATTGTCATGTACATGACTTTCATACAACTGAAATAACTACACTAGGTTGAAATATATTTTAATGACGTTAGGTCCCATTGTGCATCCCAGGGTCTCTACCAATTTTTCACCTCTTCAAAGCAGGACATTTTTTTTGCAATACTTTATAAGTCCTTTCACCCATTAGTGTTTTGTTTTTGTTTTGAATGCAAATAAAAGCAGGTGGATGGAAACATGTTTAGTATAATTATGAAACAATATGACACAGAAAATGCAGTTTGCTTCTAAACAAATATAGGTTACAATTATTTAACCTTGCTTTTGTGAAATACTGTTTAGAATTATGAGGCATTTTCAAGCTGCTGTTGAAGATCTTGCATAAATCCACTAAACTACACTAGAACTACTGCAGTGTGCGTAAGATTTTATGCAGATTGATGTTTTTTATACTGACTCTGTCCTAAATCCCTGGGCCAAAACTTACACATACCCGGCCTAAATCCCTCCAGTATATTTTCACACTGAGAACAGCATCACAGTGGCTGCTGCCCACTTTCTTTTTTCTCTCCCAGATGGTGTGAAAGTCAAAAATGCAATGCTTTTTCACAGCACCTTGTCCTCATAAACAGCCAGTTTACAACTGTTTGGGGCAGTCGCTGACATGAGTACACACATGTCATATTGCACCATTAAAATCCAGACCAGACCTACCACACGCTTACCGAGGAAGCGGGCGGGCTGGGGTGAAGCGGCTGCCAAAGCTGGATTAAATCCCAGATTTAAGTTTGAATGACACCTTTATGCTAGAACTACATATTTATGCTTTTTACAAGGTTTTCAGTGTTTCAAGTGACATCATGTGGGAGTCATTTCCACAGGGAAAGATTGTTTATTTGTTCTTTTCATATTATCTTCTCTTGTTTTATTATTGCTAAAGCTCAAATTGCCTTTTAGACATGATGAAATCAGTCACACATGTTCTCTGTTATATCATGCATTGTCTTCTTAATCAGCTATATCATTGTCACTATTGACATTTTATCTGTGAAACTATATTTGCTCATTTCTCCTTGTTTAAAAAGATAATTTACTCCAACAGATGGAAAGTCACATGCAACAAATCAGAATGATATTGTTGGTCTTGTGTTTCCCCAGTTTATGATGTGATTCACTGCTTTATAAACCAGCTGTCACTGTCTGCTTGTCATTCTGTGTGCAATTTGGTTCAGACTTGAGTTTGAAATCATCTACAGATCAGTCTGCATATTAAACAGGACACATTAATGTAGCCAGAGTTCCTTTGTTTTAGCAAAGCCTGGTTTTGGGTGTCCTGAATTTCCTGTTGGGATCAATTATCTATCTATCTATCTATCTATCTATCTATCTATCTATCTATCTATCTATCTATCTATCTATCTATCT
>JAQQZY010000005.1:6373669-6385126 GCA_030068375.1 Ostorhinchus rueppellii
TTCCTTTCCTTTTCAACCACATGCTTCATGACAACATATTGTGTAACCCGGAAGTCCTCTATTGACCCGGAACATCTGTCTAGCTTCAAAATAAAAGCGACATTTTGGAGTGCTTGGAAGGGATTAGGGCATTTATATGGAAAACACGTCTCTACTCACAAAATTTTCTACCTACGAAACTTCTTCTGGAATGGATTAATTTCGTAAGTAGAGGTACCACTGTATTACAGAGCTTGTACTTTTCTACTTTTACGTGACTAAAAGAGAATGTCTTTTTTTTTCTTTTTTTAATCATCCATACTTCTAATTCTGACACTACATGCAGTTAAACAAAGAAAAATATCTTTGAGATCAGATTTTATGCTTTTGACATGCATATATCATTGGAACTGTGAGATACAGTGGCCCCTTTTCTACCAGAAACTCAAACTTTACCCAGAATTTTGGAAAATCTGCAGCGTGTTTCCATCAAAATTACAGAGGTAAAAATCTTTTCCTCAGCTCTAACTTTCCCTGAAAAAAAGTTCTTAATAGAAGGGCAGGACTTTTCAGATTCCCCCAGAATTCTTGAGGGGCGGGGCTGTGTGCTGAAGAATCTTCACTTGTGGAACACACTTGCAGGATTCTGCACTTACAGTCACATTCATATTTTGCTAAACCCACTTTTATTAGTCTTTGGCTCATTTATTTGTGTATATGGGCCCTTATAGTTCATACAGTTTGAATTTGTACCTCCAGGTGCTGCAAAGCTATTTTTATATGAATTTTGGCAAAAATCGAGTGGATTTCTACAACCCTTTTTAATTCCTACTTAATTTGTTGCGTCTATAACTAGTTACATCACAACATTTGCACATATAAGGTCAAGACTTCTGACTAACATTTCTCAGAGTAGGACATACTGTAATTGTTTGTCAGCAGCAGTGGTTGTAGTCCATAATGAAAATATGTCCAAACTCTGGGCTGATTACCTAAAATGTTCAGTTGTTGGCTGAAGGGGTCAGAGCAGCACAGTTAATAACCTGGAGGGGGCGGGGCGTGAAGTGGCTCATGTGCATTTAAAGGGCCAGCGCTTTCTGGTGTCATTAGTCAGAAATAGGGTTGAAGATGAACCTGTGGAGTTGAATGAATGAAGAATTCAGACCCAAGCAGAGCATTTACAGTTTATGGAGACCACAGGGAAATGTTTTAAAATGTACAATTCCACTTAAAAAAAGGAACATATCACTCCTTAAGCCAGTGTTTGTTCCATTTGGACAAGTTTCACTTTGTAATTGTTTTGATCATTTGGAAAATGGAGCAAAAGGAGAGAAGTTACAAGAAGTGGACAGACGATGAGGTGTGTTTACTGAATACGCTGTTTGGGGTGTTTAAAGTCAGTCCTCCAAGTGCCTTGCAAACATCTCTCTGTGCATCTGAATTCACTGAAGAGTGTATTCAGTGAATATGCTCAAAAGAACCTGGACTTGTCAAATATATTTTCTGAATATGCTCAAAGGAAATATAGCAGGACTTCGAGTTGAGCCTGATTTGAGTACATTTCCAGGAACTTTGATGTGCAGTGGAAATACAAACCGCACAGATTACTAGGAGTACTTTTACCTGGGTAAATACATGCCAGGTAATAGAAATTCCAGGGAATGTTGGTGGAAAAGGGGCTATTTACAAGCACTAAATGCTGTTTAAAGGTAAGCGTACAAGGCAGTAAAAACAAAGAATTAGACACTGCAATCAAAATCCTGAGAAGTATACATCATATAGCAACTACTGTGGATGCTTATCTCTTCCATCACACTTCTGTGAATGTGTAAGACAAACCAGATGCATGGCATTGCTTTTCCCTCATGTTGCAGCAGCATTTATCCCACTTTATGTACTACCTCTGAGACAAGATGACGCTTAGTAATCAGATTCTATGCAGTCCAAGTCCTGCATTTGTACCATTTCTATACCTATCTGCCCTGTTCTGCTCCTGATGACTTTTAACGGGCTCTCTGCAAAATATTTTATGCACAGTAGTAAGATACAGTATAGAAATGGGATAGTTTTACCAGTGCCAAAAATGTGTATTTGTACATTTATTACAGTTTTCACATCCTTTTCATTTTTGTATTTCTACAAAGGTAGCCTGAAAAACAAAATGCAAACTACTTGATCAATAGACATTACACCAATGTCACATTGTATGGAGTCTGTAAACATTCAGAACATACACTCTCTAAGCATGACATGAGGTAATCTGTGACATGTACTAATGTCACTGCATGTAGAGAGTTAGCTGTGAAAGAGAGCTTTCAGGTTTGTACTTGGTTTTTATCTCTACCATCTCCCCTCTTTCATTGCTGTTAGTAGGTTGGCGGCAGCTGGAAATAAATACAGTGAAAATATTGTGCTTTGGCATACATAGTTTTGGCCCTTTACATAGATGTAAAATGTATGAAATTGGCCTAAATAAATAATCTGTGGAAATACATGTCAGATGTCACAGATGTCACTCCAGAAGTGTATTTCTTACACTAAGGGTTGGGTCTTTGGTCTGTGGTGGAAGTCTAAATGAACATGGGCTCTGTTAAGTTAAGTACAGGGCTGTGTCTAGAGCTGCAGGACTGTAAGTGGATCAGAGATCAGTGAGGTGACTCCATATAAAAATAAAAGAACACACAACACTCCAAAGGACACATTTGCATCTGTTTAGAGCTAAAATAATTTGGTTTTCCAAACCCAGAAAAATAGACTGAATGTGTGAGTCAACATCTATAACAAAGTCGTGCAGTGAAAACATCTGTGAAACCAGTGTGGTGGAACCAGACTTAATACACTGCAGAATAACATTGATGTAAGCTTAGCAAAATCAGCATTTTTACAATTATCATGTATGGTTTGCTTTGTTCATACCTGCTTTGTGGGCATGAAGAAAATATGAAAGCAGAAAATATCAAGTAATGAGTTTCATAGCTTGAAAAATGTCCTTGTTCCTGAAGTGGAGTTTGAGGCGGTCATGAGGAAACATGAGACCCACAGGTTTGTCTTGTTTGTGATCCCTGATCATGATGCTTTAAGGTCTTAACCCTTTCATGCATAGTGCTCACGACAGTGGACAGTTATTCTCCAGCTGTTGCCTTGTTTATTCACAGGTTTTGTCGTTTTAGTTCCATGTCAGTCAACACAGTGGACGCTATGTACCATCCCATAATACAGACATTCAGACAATTACTGTAACTCTCCTGTTTTTGACAAACCTGATCTGCACTATCATATTTAGGTGTAAATCAATTGCAAATTGTTATTAGACTGTAATTAACATGTTTTTTTTTGTTGTTGTTGTTTTAAAGAAAAAGTTGGGTTTTTTTCAGAGTAGGTAATAATAACTAATGTTATAGTATGTTAAAATGTGAGAAAACATCAGGTGAGCAGGATTAAAAATGCTTTTTATTCAATAATTTTTACACAGTATGTCAGTAAATACATGTTTCTTTGCTTCAAAAATGTACTTAATTAAATGATGTCCAGCTAAGTGGATGTTTTTGTAACTCCATGAAAAATAATGTCATAAAAAATTTTAAATCACATTGTTTTTTCATGCCTAAAGAGGAATAAAAACGCTCAGGGGGAAAAAAATCTTAATTAAGGTTCTCATAATTCATGCATAAAAGGGTTAAGCTTTGTGGAAAAGTCGTTTTTGCTCTTAACATGGAATTTATCGCACTCAGACATTGCATGTGTAAAAGGGGTGCATGTAAAAATTAAGCTCGTGTTTTGGAAACTTCAGATAGACATGGACTTCCTTTGCTTGTTTATTTCCTTGTATTTCAGATAAACCCATAATAATGTAGCACCAAAACGCACCACACACACGCAGGGAAACACAAAGACTCGGTGGTCACAAATCACCTGGTGTATTTAACTTCACTTTAGTTGCCAAGGCCAACATCATACACGGAGCCTCATTTTAGGAAAATGTAGGCCGTCTAAAACATAATTTTCAGTTCCTTCGCTGCCTGTTTCCGGGGCATCAATCATTTATAATCAAAGACATCTGAATTTGTTTATGTTTGTAATTCCATGACATGGGCTCACCGTTAAGCTGAAGCTCTGGCCTTATTATTTTAGTATGAAGCGTGTTCTTGTTAAGATCGACAGTGGCTTATAAAAATGGTCCTCGTAAGAAGGGTCTGCAAGTTAAAACTCATTTTACTTCTTAAAGTGGTGCTTAAATACATCCTTCATCTTTAGGGCAGGAAAATACTGTATTCATTTCATTTAAAATACACACCAAGACCTCTTGTCTTTATCCAAGGCTGAAAGTGGAGAAAAGTAAATGAAGATTTTTTTTTGTGTTTAAACCTAGACCTGGAATTATTTTTGTGCCAAATTCCAAAAAATGTGTCTCTATGTCTAACCTAAATCCGAAATCATTTATTGCTATTTATTATTTTATCTTCTGCATTTCTATTTTCCTGCGATTAATTTACTGAAGTAGATGTCCATAAAACCTTAGAGTAAAGTCAAAGGCTATCATATCGGAAAAGAGAAAACTGACTAAAAACTGTCAAATAACTTGAATCTTACTGTTCAATCAGTGTTGCAGAAGATAATGATTTTCACTACGGAGCCTCTGAATGCACCAAAGAAGGCTGACAAACTTCATTGTATTGGAATTATCTGAAGTTATTTGTAGGATTAGGTCAAAAGTTATCATTTCGATCAGTAGATATGTATGGTAAATTAAAAACAAGTCCAGATTATATACAGAAAATTGTTGTTATTTTCCTATATTTTAGTTATTAATCATGTAGCTGTTCATAACAGTTCAAATTTAATTAAAAAGTTGTTATATGAGAAAAATGAAGAATAAGTTATAACGTACATACCTTAACATGTCTTAACCTGCTGTTGAAGAAGCGGAGCAATCCCCCTCCTCCCACCCACTTTTATTTTTATTATTTTTTATTTAATTGTTTTTCTTTCTTTTTCTCTATTATTTTTTCTATTTTCTCAAAAACTCCTGGTTTAGCATTGTTATTTATGTTTGATAAATGGAAATTGATATACCCTAAGGGTTGATTTTGTTATGATGCTTCTCCAAATAAATTAAAAATTAAAAAAAAAAAAAAAAAAGACAGTCAGGTATATCATTAACTGAATGTAAAATCAAGTGTCTACAACCTCTGTGATTTGTCAGACTCTATGGGGTTTTTTTTTTGTTTTTTTTTTTTTTTTTAATCAATGTTGCAGAAGATGATGGTGCTTCTATGGAGTCTCTGAACGTCTAAATGTGTCATATTTGGTGACAATGAAAAGCTGATAAACTGTATTTTACCCAAATTACTTAAATATATGAATAGGTTTTGTTGTTTAGGTGTTATTGAACATTTTAGATCAGTAAATACTTTTGGTCACCAGTTGTTTATTATGTATATCAACTTGGTGCAAAGATTTGGAATGATTGCATGTTTTTGTCTGTTATTAAAACCTTTATATTTCCTTTTTCTTTTTTTTTTTACTACTCTCAAGGTTGTTTGTGCTGCCCAGTATCTGTCTTCCTCTCATGACAGAAATATCATCACTGATTTTATCCACCTTCTCATACTCTGAAACCCATATAGACTTTATTGCACCTACAGATCAACTGATACAGACACTCACACACAAGTACACTTTGAAGCCTGAGGGGACATGACAGAATTGATGTGTGTATGTGCGAGTGTGTGTATGTGAGTGTGTGTGTGGTTGTGTGTGATTGTGTGTGCGCCCCCCTTTGAAGTTTTGCAGTCCGCCCACTCCTCCGTAGCTCTACAATGTGCTGAACAGCTCCATTTGTCCCACCTTAATCCCCTGACGTAAACTCACATAAATCACACTGACTCGTTTCTAAATGTGGGCAGTCTGGAAAACTCTCTCTCTCTCGCTCTCTTCAGCTTCCATGGAGAGTTTAAAGGCTGTCGGCCATTCATTTAGCTGACCACCTGTATTGATAGTGATTATAGCGTGAAGTCAAAACAAATGCATGCCTCTGTGATGGAGTAACTGCTGGTCATTATGCAAAAGGAGTCCGAGGGAAAACCAAAAATACTGTAAATACTTCTTAAACATTTGCACCTGCTCAAATGAAACAATGCTGATTTATATTTTAGGAGTCTCTGCTGGAATAGCAAACTACACTCAGACATGTGTATGTGTCTGGATTATGATGGGTAACAAAATATAAGGCAACAGACCACGAACACTGAAAATAGAAAATAGAGCTGATTTCACCTGTAATTGTATTTTATTCAAATTTTGTTTCATTTTCGCTGTTATTTTTTCAGTTAAGATAACTGTCTCACTACAAAAACTAGTAGTGATAAAAGTAGAAGGTTGAAGCTCAAACTAGTGAGACAGTTATGTTAACCCTTTCATGCATGAATTACAGTATGAGAACCTTAGTCAAGATATCGTTCCTGAGTGTTTTTATTCCTCTTTAGGCATGAAAAAAACAAAACAATGCGATTGAGGTTTTTTTTCTCCACTCAGTTGGACACCATGCATGTAATTTTTGAACCAAAGAAACAAGGATTTAAAACCTAATATGGGAACGTGATATGAAAAACTATGCAATAAAAACATTTTTAATGCTGCTAATCAGATGTTTTCCCACATTTTAACATACTCTAATATTAATTATTATTCACTTCATGTAGATAATATGCCAAAAAAAAATGTTTTGCTTGTTTATTTACCCTCAAACATATTAATACAGATCAGGTTTATCAAGAACAGCATAACTACAGTAATAGTATGAATTACAGTGTTTGGGATGATGCATAAGAGTCCACTGTGTTGGCTGATATGGAACTAAAACAACAAATATGAACATGATTCTACAAGAGAACAGCTGTAGAATAACTGTCCACTGTAGTGACCAGTGTGCATGAAAGGGTTAATTGAAAAAATAAAAGCAAAAGGGAAATAAAAGTAGAACAAGTGTTGCCAGGCACAACAAACCCCGTCCCTCACACACATTGTAGCTTATTTGGGCATCGATCCAGCTGATGTCATATGCATGTGCTGATAGATGCAGACAGCATAGACAAATTTTAGCCTTTATAAGGAAATGTGAAAAAATATTTTAAGAATTCATACAAAATTTTAACTTTGATCTACTTTTTCCAAAATGTAATCACATCTTTTCTGGGTTGCTGGTAATCTATAAACCAAATTTGGTATGAATTCAACCAGTAGTTTTGCTGCTCAAGTGTTAAGAAACAAATAAAGAAACAGACCAAACCTAAAACAATACCCTCTGCCTCCCCTTTGGGGGGCGGGGAAATAAAATATAAAAACAGGCGAAATCAGCAAAAATGAAACAAAACCAGAATAAAACACAATTATCAACTCTGTTTCCCCTCAATGTTAGGGGTTCATTGTGCATTAGGATAATATCTCTGCAGTGTTAAACCTTTAATACACAGCATTTTTGTAAATCACACTTAGTGTCATACAACTTTCTGCTGCTACAAATCAGGGCTTTCCAAAAAGAAGCTCTAAAACCTAATATTAAAACAAAGTTGAAACTCAAAATATAAAATATAAAACTATTTCCTAACCTACTACTGGTAAAACAAACTAGCATAACTCTAGGCAAGTTTATTTGCAAAGCACATTTCATGCACAGAACAATTCAAAGTGCTTTACATAAAACATAAAAGCATCAGAAGCGAGGCATAAAAAGAGAAAGTTAAAATATAAAAAAACAAAAATTTTGATCAAAATAGATATTAAAATCCTCAGCAATTAAATGATTTTAGAGTTCATTAAAAAAAACAAATAAAAACTTTAATCTTAAAAGGAACAGTGTAGATCTAAACTTTTGAATAAGAACTCTATTCAAATGCAGCTCAGAGCTCTAGTGTGTGTTTTCAATATGTACTCATCCAATAGGCATAAAGTGGCATTTCCTGATGCCAATAATATGGTTTGCCAGTTTATAAACACACTTTAACCCAGTAGAGTCATCACAGCACGTCAGGCCCAGTTTGTGTCAAAGTGGCTAAAGTAGATTAGTACAAGTGGGTTATTACATTTTGCATCATTAGACCAAACCGTATGTTACCCTTTTCTAATAAGATCTGGTTTCTTTCCAACATACTGTGTTAAAGATTTAGCCAACAGTTAATACTGCTGGAGACACATGCATCAGGGCATCCCCTAGTGCATCCAGCCCAACTCTCTATCAGTGGCTCTGAGCCAGATTAAAGTGCCGGGTTCATTGTTTACACAGCTCTGTGATGCCACGGCTCAACAGGCCCAAACAATGGGCCCCTGCTCCTCTTTGTCGGAGTGAGGGGAAGAATGGAGACCTCTTGACATGGCAACCTGAAGCCTCAGTGCCCCCACTTCACCTAACCGAGAGGGTCAGATGGAGAGAGAGCGGAAAAGGCAGAAGAGGGGAAGTCGGAGATAAGAAACAGACAGAGCGGAGAGATGAAGTAGAAAATGGCAGTAAACAGAAAAAATTGAAGAGTGATATGAATGAGAGGGGAGCCGATAAAATGGGCAGATGAGAGAAAAGCACTGGAGAGATACAGGATGAGGGTGAAGCAGAGAGATAAAGACACAAATAGGAGAGGAGAGTTGTCAGGTTCAGGTTTTCCTCCAGACACCAATAAATGTGAAATGTTCCCTGCAAGCGTTCCCTCCTGTGGATGTGTTCCACAGAGAAATTATGTCACATCTCCAGGTGTCCAGTCCTGCACATGAAATCTGAATCTGCACTGTTCAGCTGTTGGAGATGATCATGTCCTTGTTTTGGTTGCAGGTCATTTTCTCGGCAACAACACAGTTATCGATGTGCTTCGTCACCAGGGATACGAGGTGGAGCACACTCCCGCTGGGCAGCCTATAAAAAGGTACATTTACTGCTGAACGAAATGTAAACACACATACTGTACTATATCATGTGGAGAATTGTGACTCATCACAGCAATATAGGGTGCAAATATTACAATCTCATAATATTACAGATCTATGTGATTTGATCTCCACAAATCTGTTTTTGCTCAAAATTCTACTTTTATAAACTCTTCTTTTTAATTCAGGAAACTAAATAATGTTTAAAATCATTCTTACAAACTCCTTCCTGACCTATAAAAGAGGCCTGGATGTGATTTGATTGTTGAAAATGACGGCAGACCCATAAAAACCTGTCTTCCCAGATTTATTTCTTGATTGATTTAGATACTCAGACATTAATTGCCTCTGGAATCCAATCTACAGAGAGGAAACGCCGCTGATGAGAACACAGAAAAGCAATATTATCTAAATGTTTTAACATGCAGTCCATCTCAAAATGTTTTACAATGAGATGCGTTTGGCTTAAAATATGAATTTGCCGATTTTGTTGCTTCTTTTCTAACATATCCTCTTAACCCCTTAATGCCAACTGTCGTAAATTAGCATCAAGCCCCCTCCGCTCCAAAATGCAACCAAAATACTATCTACTTGAAACAAAAAAACACAAGTGAATATTTTTTTCCCCCATAATTGGAAATAAATTCAGGCGACAAGGGGTTAAGTGTGCACTTAATGTATTGTTTGATGTTTTAACACAGGTTTGAGACATGGCTGCAGTTTTAAAGGTGGAATAAGCCACTGGTGATATTTTAACTGAATATAGTTCCATAAATTGGTCCAAGTCTCTGTTTGAAGGGAAAAGGCAGTGTAGACTATTCTTTCTCAGCTCATATATTCAGTGGATTTAACAAAAAATGTATTGGAATTGAATTGCTTATTCCACCTTTAACAAAGCATAATGAATATCTCTGGGACAAAAGAACTGAAGGACCGAAAAAGACGCATAGAAAGCAAGAAATATTGAGATGGCAGATAGAGAACTAGGCCGAAGATATTAGGTTTCACCGTAGTTGTTGCACATTACCATTTCTTCTGAGTCTGTAGAACGCTAAGGTCCATATTTTATCACTTTAATTGGTGCAAGGTTTCATGTCCTGGCCACATTTTACAGTGCAACCCCGCTGTCTTAAGTCCCCGTCAGGACTACATATTTCTTTCAAGTTTTTCACAGACTGTATTTGAAATGGGAAATCATTCTCTAAGCACAACTCCACAGTCGGCCTGTGTTCATCTGCAGACCCAAAACAGATGTTCAACTTCTGCTTCAGCCTTTGTGCGAAATATGTTGTCCACAGATAATCAAAAACTGAGCTCTGTAAATATCCTTTGAGTGATTTTCCTTATTTGAGTACTCACTCTCCATATGGTCCTGTAAGTGTTTATTAATCAACGTACACAGTTGACACTGAGGCGAGGCCAGAGTGAACTTTTTTGTTTCTTTTTTCACAGTTAAACATTAATCTGCTAATCAGAACAACTCATTCTGATGTGAAAATATACAAAATTGTCAGGAGATAAATAGCAGAAGGCAGTCTTTTACTCTCACACGGAGCAAAAACATCATTTTTCAAGTTAACTGCACACAATACTTGAGATTGTGAATAATGATTTACGATCATTCTCTTCTTGCAAGTGTATGTCTAGCTTCTCCCCAGACATTACAAGATGTCTTCTAATACTTTTGGCAGATGCTTATCATCACTGGTATGCTTTTGTGTGTGTACGGTGTGTAAAAAAAAACCAAGAACTGATCATTGATGCCTTATTCACTTGAGTTTTCTGTTTTTTCCTGCTGTGTTGAAAATGTAGATCGTACCACAGATAAATCTGGCAAAATCCCCACTGGCCACCAATGAAGTGTGGTTGAAAAGGCCAAACTAAGCAGGGCTCATACCTCCTGCTGTGAAGCATGTCGTGCAGCCTACCATGGTGCACTGTGTGGGTGGCTATCTCAGCGTAGAGATCTGTGTGTGAATGGGTGAGAGAATCTACTTTCACACACAAACCCTGTCTGTTTTTACAAGTCTGGGATAAACCCGCATTCATACCAGATTACAGTCATGGGTAAATCCCTGAAATGTCACCAATCACGCTAGACCTGGATCTAACACTTGCACCACATTAACATCAAACCTTGTTAAACAGGGATGTTCAGGTAGGGTAGAAGTGATGCGTTTGTGTGTTCGAGGTTCAGTTCGAGCCACTTGTATTGATCACAGGTCAAACTGGGGCTAATTAATCACCGAATTACAGCTAATGTTTAACCAACAGAGCTGGAGCAGAACTGTGAAATGTGCTCCCTAGGGCCACAGTCAATACGTTTCTGCACACTAGGGCTGGGGAAAATTGGCTTTGATCGATTTTAGATCAGTTTTATTTAAATTTTTTATAATCAAGTAACAGTGGGTCAGATAGATTTTTCAGAGCAGAATCACGAGTACCTGACGTTGGCAGAGGCGGGTCGCAGAAGCCAGTCGTTCTGGGAATATAAAGTTGGATCTACACGTAGCCATAGGCAGGGTTCCCCCCCGAAATGTATAGTATCCTGCTGCGGGGGGGGGGGGG
>JAQQZY010000005.1:6386729-6399917 GCA_030068375.1 Ostorhinchus rueppellii
CTTAATTAAAGGCGGCAGTAAACAGAAGTGTTTTCAGCCCTGATTTGAAGGAGCTCAGTGATGTGGCTAATCGTAGATTTTCTGGAAGTTTGTTCCAGACAACAGGTGCATAGAAACTAAACGCTGCCTCCCCGTGTTTAGTTCTGACACGAGGAACAGTCAGCAGACCAGAGCCAGACGATCTTAAAGGTCTTAAAGGTCTGGAGGGCTCATAACACAGAAGCAGATCTGACAGATCTGACAGACAAACCAATGCCAATGAAAACATAACCTCCTTGGCGGAGGTAACAACAACAAAGGGACGTATCCACAGTCCACGAAGAGCACTGGCCACCACTCTGAACACCGCCGTGGAGGCAAAGGGGGGCCACAGCACCCATGGGCTGCAGGGGAGAAGCAACACCCCTTCGCGCTTATTTCTCCCACCTCGCCTCTGTTTTTATTGGTTGCTTGATTGGACTGATCACGCCAGTTTCTGCCCTCAGAACATCTTTCAGTAAGCAAAAGTCCCATCTGCTGATATTTCAGGGGACCCAGATTTGGTAGTGGCACCCCAGGGTGACAGTTATGCAGCTTAACACTAGAAGCCACCAGCCGTAAAGTAGAATAAATATGAGTCTGTTCTGAGCTGCTCTAGAAACGGCAATATTTTTATTCCCTCTTATTATTTAAGCGCAATTCAGCTATTTACTGCTGAAATTTCATAGTTATTTATTTTCTAATGTCAACACTGGTACCAATATTTGATGTGTTGAATGGCTGTGATAGTCAGATAATCAGGTTAGAGCTTAATCTGAATCTGAATCAATCAATTAATACTGAATCAAATCAATATCGGATCAAGTCAAATTGTGATTAATCAATTCAGAACCAGATGAATTGAAATTGAATCGATTATGGAAATTAGTCATAATACCCAGCCCTACTGCACACAATAATGTTCCACTATTATCCCCAATATGACAATATTTTTAATTTAAAACAGGTCATGCATATTCCACTTGGATTTCAAATGAGGCTTTCTTCTGTATGGAACATTTTCTAGGATATCAGGGTTTTTCGTTACTCAGAATGATGCGGAGGAGGTTCTGCCCTGACCATGTGTACTGTGCTGATAAGCTCAAATAACTGTATATTTGATATAAATCACAATTATCACAATAAAATAGTATGATGGTCAGTTTTACTTTATCAAACACACTTCATCATACAGGTCATATAAGATAAGATACAGCACAGTTACTGTTGTTGCAGATTTGGTGGCTATTTTTTTGTCATTTTTCTGTGGGCAATTTATTGGAAGACTACAAGACATTTTGCATATCCTTACAAAAAATATATCTGTTTCCTGTTTTTCCCACATCCCAGGTATGATACAGCACCCAAATTGCAAATGATAGATAAGTACAGAGTGCAACCACAAAATAGAGTTCCACACAGTGTCACTTGTCAGAGAGCACAAAAATGTGTGACTCTGCCTTGTGAGTGTTTATAGTGGAAAAATCCTGGATATTAGATTTTACTACACTTTCTCCATTTTCCCGGCACATATTTTCAGCACAGTCAGAATACTGAGATGACATAAAAACCTATTTTGTGACATATGGCCATTTACAGTCAGCTCTGTACGTTGTAAACAAACAAACAAGCCAATAGTTTGTGAGGATGGGACGAATATGTATGCCCAAAATATTTCTTTTCACCATTTAGTTTTGAAACATTCTTACACATTTAATGTCATGTGGGTTAATAAGTCCAACAGGGATGGAAAACATCCTGCACATCAGTATGTACGGCTGTATGTAAACAGGGAGCCACTTAGAAGAAAAGTGCAGTATTTTCAGTATATTGGAAAAACCAGAATATTTTGTGGATGTAAATTTAGTTTGCATTGATCTGATGCATGTTTTTTCATGCATGGTGATTGTTAAAGATTCTCATTAGAGATAACCAGCAGCTCATCAAAAGCAGGAGTGTTTCTCATCATGAACGATGAGTTTTGGTTTTTCTCTCATGCCTCTCATTCCAGACCTTTAATTTGTTTTCCAGAAAATCTTGGATATGTTCTCTATTAGTCTGCATATTGGTTATTGGAACATAAACAGCATCCTGTTCATACGTATGGAGCCTCCTCTCCTTCGCTTGTTTCTCCTCCTTTCTCCTCTCCCCTCCTGTCCTTACTACTCAATAATGTTCTATTTTTTTTATTCCTATAATCTTGCAGGAGATATTCCTCCAGGCCTACATCACCAGAGTCAGATGACCTCCATGACGATTCCCCTGCTCTTGAACCTTTCCTCCATGAGCTTCCGCACAGAGAGGAGGACCAGGGGCATCTCCTGGAGGACGAACAGTTACCTCACATGCTTTTTCCACCAGATAGCCTTGAGCTGCTGGAGAAAGCCGAGAGGAAAATGCTGAAGAAAAAGCGGAGGAACAAACAGAAGAAACAAAGGCATCGGCATTTTAATGACCTCTGGGTTCGCATCGAGGAGAGGTAAGTGGACAAAAAAACAAATGACAAAGCCAGAAACATCAGAACATCAGAGGAAATCAAACAAAAACACCAGTCTGTGACAGAGGAGCCCAAGGCAAACAGACATTTTAATACTACTCAGGTATATTTAGAAAAGGATGAGATGAAATGTAGAAAACGGGAGATGAAAGGTCATAAGTGAAGACAATAAGAAAGAAAACACGGAGAGGATGTGAGAGGAGAGAGGGAAATTTGGAAGTGTGTAATGCAGCCTTTTTGCTTGTCTATAGAATAAAGCTGACACTTCCTGATGTGATGCCGCGGGCCTAAAAACCCATCATATCACATCACCGTACTCCTTCTGCAGTCCACACACACCTCAGCACATCTACACACACCCTGCAGTGAAGTAGGAGTCCAGACTGGTTTCAAACCCATATAAGTATCTTTGGATGTGAAAACAGCAGCCTGGGAATTCCTACTGAGTATCCGGTTTTGTTCGCACAGTAGCCCCGGGCAGGGACTAACCGGACAACAAAACAAGCTCACTTTCAGATAAAAAGGGGACCTCTGCGCAAGGTGTGGTCTGCTGTGTTGAAACTAGTTTGTCATGAAGATATCATTTTATCTGTCCTCATACTTGTGGACAGTTGATAAATAAAAGACACCCATCCATCAGTCTTTAAACCTATTATCTGTTTAAGACTATGTATTGCTGGACTACAAACATTCACATAAACTAAATTAACAAGCTAGTTGGCATTAATTTTAACCCTGGGGGGCCGATGATCACACTCCGTCTTTAAAGCGCCGTAACAAAAAAAACCTCTGGACATGGAGCACTGCCGTCTACTTTACTCCAAAGTGCGTATTTGAAACTCTCTCCCAGCTTTTATTTGGTGCCGATAGACCACAGAAAAATGGAGATATGATTGTTTTAATTTGGTAGTAGAAAATATGTTTATCCAAGCATAAATATGCACTTATATTGGTGGGATGGGACGGCAGGCGGTGCATTTCTGTCCATATAATCCCCATTCTACAAACTGGGAAAAGTGGCCGAATCAGCTGATACTATTTTACACGATTTAGATTATTTTTGTGTATTTTTTGGCCCAATATGTTGATGAAGTTTGTTATATTGAATTAATAATTGTCTCTTTATATAGATGAAGTTGTGCTGAAAAAAAAGATACCAAGCATGGGTATCTTAAATATTTTTTATGTGGTATATAGAGACAAAATCAAAGTATTAAATTAAAAAACGGCCAAAATATTTAATAGGTTAAAAATCACACACCATTTTAAAGCCCTATTCATACAGGACTAGTATTACAACTGCAGAGGTTGTCTGTGATCTTAATTGACATGTTTATAATTTATAAGGTAAAAATTCCACCTCAAATGATGCTCAGTATTTCACCAAACACAGATATTATTCTGCCATAATATTAGTCTCATGGGTCCGATCAAGCAGTAACACATGGACACATTTTGTGTACAACACTCTGTCATGTAAGCAGAGTAACTTATATGCATCTATTATACAAACAGTATTTGAGTTGGTATTTATAAGCACTTTAACAATATGTATAACAACATTTGGGGAGATAAAATTTTTAGGTGAAAAATGTCAAATTACTGCTCCATAATACGTGGACTTTAATTGGACATCATTTTTTTTAAGCTTTACACAAACATTCAAAACCTGCAGTTCTCTACAGAAATTGATATCAAGTAGAACAAAACCTTTTAGAAATTATGTTCAACTATGCTGAAAATAAAATTTGGAGTAAAATGTTAAAAAATGTCAGTTTTATTGACATGAGAATGTTGTAACACATGGACAGGTTGCCATAGTAACACATGGATGACTCTTTACCTTTGTATGCATCAAACAAAATGTATCAAAAGATCATTACTTTCTGAAAGTTTCACTAAAATATCTGAATTATAAGTAACTTGAAAATAAGAAATTGGTATTTTTGTGGAACTCACAAATGTTCAAACTCATAAATATCAATAATATTCACAAAATAATGAAATATAATAATCATCTATATAATCAACAGATCATAATTTTTCAAATTTTTTTAGATTTACTTTTTAGCATCAAATTCGAGCGATGGCTATGGTGTAAAAAGTACAATTGCAAAAATCAGTTGTTAATTTTTTTGTACTAGTGGTATTTTACAAAGGATAGCAGTTCCATAACATAGAGATCTTTAGCTAAAAAATACCCACTTGATAAGTGATGTTTGCAAATGTACTTTTTCATGTTGATGTTCACTTTCACTGGATCGGACCCTCATTGCAAATAGATGTAATTTGACAGGAAATGCAACCTTTTTTGTTTCCTCTGTACACGTACTCAGCCCTTTTTCCTGGTTAAGGACAACTGAAGCTGCACTGGTGATGATACATTAAAGTTTTAAAAGTGTTTCAAAACTTGTCTCATGTCGCAGTGTAGCCTGGATATTCAGTGAAGGAACAAAGTTAAGTCCTTCAGAGGATGAGATGACAGAGTAAGGGATATTCTCATCTTTCATCAGTTACCAATGAATATTGTCTGTAAATCTGAGTAATAAACAGGCTTCACTTAAGTCATGTCCTGTAAATACATCACATTAAATCATCAGAGGCACCGCAGGTTATACTACTCCCGTCCGAATAAGGATTTACTTTTTTGTGTCGACTCTACCTTAATCCTGTGATTTTAGGAGTCCATTACAGTTTTTAAAAATAAACAAATAAATACAAAATAAATAAAATATAAAAACGTAAAAAGGAAAATAAATTAAAAGAACATTTTTAATTAAGAAAAAAAAAATCCATTACAGAAGTCGACTTTTTTGTGTGGAAATTATCTGCATTAGTGATTAAAGGCACAGAATCTTACAGATGATGACGTTGAATTTGAAAACAAATGACAAAAGTGTTTTCAAGATATATGATAAGGTGTAATTACACATTTACAAAGGTTTATTCAAAGATTCACTAAATGCACAAGATTTACAGAGAATTGAAATACTGTTTCTCTCTCACCTTGTTAAATGCCATATATTTAAAAAAAAAAAAAAAAAAGAGGTAAAAAAATATATAAGAATAAATAAGTGGTATACAGAGTAAACCAGAGCAGAATATGAAATGTACATTTATGCATATTTATGTCATAGATCTGTGTGTTATAGGGCTCATTCACACTGGCGCCTGGATCCAGACCTAGGTCCACTTGGCCACAAATTCCAGACTTTGTACCTAGTCTGAGTGCAAAAATGGCCCGGATAAAGCACGGAACAGTTAGGGCCACGGCCAGGTTAGGGCCACGGCCAGGTTGGAAGAGGTGGGCCAGCATGTTTCCCTAAAGACCGGTTGCTAAAGTCCAGTTGCGTGAACAGGCATGTAGACGTAAACGATGACGTGTAATTATGCACCACATTGCCTGTCACTCTGCAAAGAAAAGAAAACTCGTGCAACCGCGGATGTATATAGAATGAGTCCAACACATACCGAGCATACTGGACTAGATTACAGCAACAACAACAAAGACAACGACATGGCCTTTAACGGATCCCGCTGATCAGACTTTGAGACGGAATGCTTTATCCAAGTCTGGTCGGATGCACACATCCAGTCAATGCTCCATAGAACACACAAAAATGCTGAGGTGTTTAAACAGATGAGTTTCCAGCTGGAGGAGAACAGCTTCCACAGATCTGTGGGACAGAGCCGACAGAGTTCAGAAGCTGTGTTTCCAGTATCTGCAGGTTAAAGCACTGGTCCAACGTTCTGGTTTCTCGGCTGAAAAAGTAGATATTTTCCCGTGGTATGAGGACCTCGACTGCATCTCCTGGTTTATATTTTGTGACTTTCAAACCTACTTTGCACGATATGTATGGGCACTATATTTCTCAGGTGTTATCTACTGTAATTGTATAAAACATCTTGAAAATTATAACCAACTACCACTTTTGACTTTATTTTTTTCTATTATTTAACCTACATTTAGTGTCACTACTTTATTCTAGAAAACAGTGACTAACCAGTGAAATTAAAGACTTCAGTCTTAACCCATAAAGACCCAAACATTCACCGGAGGCCAAGTGCATTTACCGATCTAAACTACTGATCCACTAATCCTATCAGTCTATGTAAATAATTGGTGTAAAATTCAGTTTGTCATCTTTTCGTGGTCATCAGATATGACCCATTTGGATGTTCAGAGGCTCCGTAGTTACCATGGAAACACTGTCATCTTCCATAACATTGATTCACCAGTAAAACCCATAGAGTTTGATCAATAACAGTGGATGGAGATGCTTCTTTTATGTTCAGTTAATGACATATTTGACTGAAAAAGTCATTTTTTTCTTCAGTATTTTTCAGTTTTTGTTGAATAACTTTTGAATTCACTCTTGAGCTTTTATGAACATTTACATGATCATTGAATTAAATATAGAAAAATAGATGATTTTTACTGGAAAAAAATCCAAAATTCAGAGAATAATATTATAATTAAAGGTGATAAATCAATTAGGAAAGGTTAAATACAGAGAAACTGTCATTTGGGAACTGCCACAAAAGTCATGCTGGGTGCAAACATTCATTTATCACAGAAAGATATGAGATGATCAGCACCAATGTTAACATTTTCATCTTTACAAATAGTTTTTACCTTCACCCAACCTGCATGTCCTTGAATCAGGATAACCTTTAACATTTTGAGACAAAGGTAACAAATAAAACACCTTAAACTGTGTACGAAATCTGCACAGCTTTTGTATTACATGATACAGTTCTTAGTAGTTAAATAGAAAGTAACAGACTGCTTCTATGAATGGGATTTATTTGTGCAGATTCACAAAACTGAACCCGTGAGCACATTTTTTTTTTTTTTTTTTTAGCTCTGTGATCAAGTACAGCACCACTATTCCAAATTAGTCACGGAAAGAAAAATCCCACCATGTAACGTCTGTTCTTGTGAACAGAGGAGGTTTGTGAACATTTGTGTACATTATGTCTGAGAGACTGTCCGTGTATTTTTAACCAAAGGGACTGTTTGTGTACACACGCTTACATGCATGTCTTTGTATATTTTAATGTCTGAAAAGGTGACCAAATGTAAAAACAAAAAAAAAAGAAGTAGAGGTAGACTGAAAACTTGAAGCAAATGTAGCTCTGTTGTGTTCGATGCAGGAGGACACCTGGTTTCTTCTGCAGACCTTCTTCAGTAGCCAAACATAAATAAACTTCCTTCATAACTAAACTCTTGTTCTAAAAAACCTTCCTCTAATATTTACAGAGAGTTTCAAGTAATACATATTGCCCGAAAGGCACTACCCAAATTATATGATCCTATTTTTCTTGGAAAAATCTTCCACATCAAATAATAGATTTAAAATGATTAGCAGGCTTCTCTTTGACCGAAGGGAGAGTTTTCCTGTTGTGGCATTTTTGAGCCAAACATCCAACTAAAAATCACCGTAGATAATTTGTGCATTATTCTCAGCTTACTGTCATTTATCTGCAGACACAAAAACTCAGGATGAGGGCCGAAGACTGAAATGTATAACTGGAACATAACATATCTGTGCCTCTTAACCATAAATCCACTCAAATGGATTTCAGGAACTCGTGTGTTTGTTTTGCCTGGCCACAGACCAGTCAAAACCACACAAATACTGCGGGCTCGGTATCAAACAGAACAGCAAAAATGATTTAATTGCCAGACTTGTTTACAGAAAAGGAGATATGAATGAGGAAATAGAGACCGATAAAGACTGGCAGGGAGAAAACTTGGTGTGAGCAGAGGAGGAAAATGAGAAAACTGGTGTCGGCAGCTTGGTAGTTGGTTCACGGCCATGAACTGATCAGGGACTTTTATACCCAGGAGTTTTGTATTGGTAAAGTCTCCTCTGGTTGGTCAGTACTGCAGCACTGGAGATTTCTTTCCCTTCTAGCATTTGCCGTCATTAATATTTCCATTGTTTTCTTTCTGCATATTTTCTCTGGAAATTGCGGACAATATGTGGATGTAGGGGGGAGTTCTGTCCTCAACACAGAGCCACGATTTTCCTCTCATTCCACAGGAGAAAAGCAGCGTTTGTGTTCGAAACAGAGACAGAATACAGGAGGGGGATCTATTCACAATAAAATCATATCCAGAATGAAGTGTGGGATCCATTTGTCAACTTGTTTGGATTCTCCCGACCAGGGTTATTATAATAGCCTATTTATTGAAAACTAAAACGATCAGCAGCTAAACTACAATTTACATCTTTACTTATTTTTATTGAACAATAGAACACTTACAATCATAGAATTACAATTTACCTGCTCCATTTTTTTTGAGTATAAACACATATGCATATAGACACACATTTACATTTATACACACACATACACACACACACACATGCATACAAAAACAACAAATGAAAGCACTTTAATTAGTGTAAAAAAGACAAATAAAATAAAATAAATCTATAATGAAATGAACAAATTGCACCCCCCACACACCTCCCACCCCAGCTCATCCAGTCCAGTAGAAAGTAATGGAAATTTACATCTTAAAAGTAAACTAAATAAAAACTATAACGAACAATGCAACACAATCTGAATGAAATGGAATCGCAGGTACATTTTTCTTTAGTTTCAGGGATAATCATTTATTCACTTGTAAAAAAGCTTTGCAGTATATCACCAATACATAAATATAATCATATTTGATATCATTTACTCTGTCTTCCTTCCTTTTCCAAAACACCTGAAAACACTAAACTAAAAACTAGAACCAATTAATTCCTCAAAATAAACTTATTAGGAAGTCAAAACCAAATTGGAATTATAACTAAAACTTAAAGATTGTGTACAAATAAAAACAAATGAAAAACTTTTGGTCTCAGTGGATACTTGAGTTCTCCTTTATTTATCGAGGAAGGTCTGATTAAGATACAAGACACATTAAACATTAACACTATTTTACACATAAAATACACTAACAACATAAAAGCAATGTGAAAAGATAATAAAAGAAAGGACAAGGTAAACAAGAGGCAAATAGACCATACCAAAGACATCCATAAATTACACCATCTGCAGAGATTATGTAAAGAAACAACAAGATTCTTCCACAACAGCTTGTAAAATACCTTTAATGTTATTTAAAGAAGGGAGTGTTTCAGATAGGATGATGTTTTATAGTTGATTCTATGTGGATGACGCATCAAAAGAAAAAGCAGATTTACTGAGTTTGTCTGAAAACTTCAGCTGAGAAAACTTTATAATGAAGCCTGTCGTTTCTCACTGAGAGCGGCGAGTTTTTACATTTTTCATTGCATTGCATTCATTGCAATTCATCATTTGCAACTGTACCTGTCTTGGTTGGTTGTAACTGGAAGGAAATTTTGTTGCTCCGAAATATATGCAATGACAATAAAGAAATCTGATCTGTAATCTGTAATTTTTGCAAAAACATATTTTGTATGTGAGGATGCAAAGCCCAAGGCCCAATCCCAATTCGCCCCTTAGCCCTAACCCTTTACCCCTACCCCTTTGCCCTTACCCTTGGCACTACCCCTTGAAATGGAGCTGCAAGGGGTAGGGGTTGAAACATTCTCCTATGAAATGGGACAACACTTCCAGACCTGTTACATCATGAGTGGTCATCAACGCCACTATAAACAGACACAAACACTTAGTTTCTGTAAATATTCATCATGCCGTCAGCAGCTGTAACCATCTCTGTTCCATGGGCTTTGGTCATATTTTTACGTCTATCAACTCTAAACCACAGAAATGCGATCTCTAACACACTGAAATGGCATTAAATGGTGAGTCCAATGATTAAGTTGTTTATGAAGAAAGTCCTTACGTTGTCACGTCCAGATACTGGGATGTGAACCCAAATGCAGAGAGTCAGATACTGAGGTTAAGGTTAAAACAGTTACACAGTTTTATTAAAAATAGTACAATAAGTGGAACCTTAATTGTTCCATCAAGGAAACATTCAGGATCCAGTGGGGAAGTCCAGGCTTGGGGTTCAGGGACAGTCTGGGGGTCAAAACCAGGTAATCAGTCCAATCTTACAGAAGTACCGATAGGGGACAGGCAGGCTCAAAGGTCCAAAACCAAAAAGGCAGTCCAGGTCAACGTGGGAGAAGACAAACAGGCTCGGAAGGTCCAAGATCAAAAACAAGTTGTAACAGGCAGAGGTACCGACAGACAGACAAGACCCAGGAAATCCAAGATTGAAAAAAACGGGTCAAGAACAAGGCAGGGCAGACAGGAAACACTAGTTTGTGACTCACAAAATGTAGACAACAAACTCACACAGGACACAGCAAACACAGGACTTATATACACACAGGAGGGAGAGATAATCAGACACAGGTGTGGAACATTAGGGTGGGGACAGGTAATCACAGAAGCGGGAAAACAGGGAACAGGAAGTCAATACACCAGACATGAACAAGGAGAAAAAAATGCCAAAATAAAACGGGAAGTGAACAGACAACATACAGACACTAATGTGTGGTATCAGACATGACATACGTTTGTGTGTTTCTTTCATTGCTGCACGTTTTGTCTGTTTACTTCCGCCTGACCAATGATCTGAACAGAATTATGTGAAAGTCCTCCTACCCCTTCGTTCATAGTGTGGGCCTGGAAAATCTCCGTTTTGAGGGCTATACAGCCCTTTGTCTTTGCCCTTCCCCTCCAACTAATTTAGAATCGGGACAACTCTACCCCCTGGACGCGCAAAACGGAGGGGTAGGGGTAAGGGGTGAAATGGGATTCAGCCCAAATGTAGAGAAAAATATATGCATTAGTGTGGGTATGCATATAAATTACAGCGAAGAAGATGTAAATCAGCATTAGTTAGTGAAGTGCAGAATGATTGTCCAGTTTTTAATAATTAAAGTATTAAGGTGCATGGATGTAAATCACATCACAGTAATCTAGCACACATACAAATGAACACTGAATAATAATTTTTAAATATTTGTGGAAACATCCAACAAGGAAAACAATAAACAGCTACAAGAATCCTTGAACTATTCAAAAGGTAAATAAATAAATAAATTCTTTTGACTCTGCTTCATGTCTTTTCTGTCTTGCAGTACCGTGGTCCAGTCTCCGCCTCCCCCGCTGGTCCGGATCATCAATGGCTACATCACAGTCCAGCCTCCTGACAGCGTCTACAACCACTACAACTACCACCACATATCTGCTGCATCCTCCACCTTTTCACTACTCTCCTCTTTACTCGTGTGCATCTGTACGGTTTTTACAGTGATCCCACAGATGCGGACTGATTTCCTTTAACAGATCACCTCTTGGGTCAGTGCGGTTCTTTGTAGATACATGGTGGAGGTGGTCGTGTATTTCATATCGTCAGAGCCCACCTTCCAGAGGATTTCGCTGCTCACAACATGAAATGAACTCGTGTAACAGAAGGTTTCAGGATGTTAGGCTCAATAAAGTTACAGTTGACACGGAAGATTATGTCAAACGAGCATGTCGGTTACAAATTGAGGCCACGATGAGCATGAAAGTTCATTTAAAGTGAGCGTTTTTGGAAGATGAAACACAAATGTTTCATGAGGTTTCAATCACAGACCAGGAGCGAATACACAAAAAGACTAATGGAGCTCATAATAGTCTGAGCTACGGGACTAATATTACACCACATATCAGCTGCCTTATGGATCACAGTGCAAAAATAGACATATTATTCCACATTAAGTCATGCTAGGGTGATGAGATCCAAACAGAAACTGAAGTTGGTGTCAGATAACATGAGAGCATCAGTAGTGAACATGAAATACCTACAGGTTTTATTACAACTGGAACCATACACCGATCAGCCCAGACATTCTGAGACGAGAAGTGATGCTAAAATATTATTTCATTACAAAAGCACCTTTCAATGTATGTTCAATTCTGTAAAGCCCAGTGAGACAACTGTGGTGTGATACAGGGCTCTTCAAATAAAATTAAATTGAATTGAATTTCACTGGGTTGGATAAATTAGGCAGCAAATGAACATTTAGTCCTGGAAGCTCATGTGTTGGAAGCAGCAAAATGAGCAAATGAGTGACTTTGAGCAGGTCCATGTTGTAACAGTGATGACCAGGTCAGAGTATCTCAACTGCAGGTCCTGTTGAGTGTTCCAGGTCTTTAGTACTGACCAACATTGACTGAGGAAGGATCTGTGGGAGGTGTTGGATGCATGTTGCACCTTTTCCACTGTACCTTTACAGCAGGACTCAGCTCGACTCTACACTATACAGTTTTAGTGCTTTCCCACTGGGGGTTGGACCTGCTAACTGCTTATTTTTTCATATCATCTCCAGGTTCTATCCGGGCTGAGTCAGTCCTGAAATTTCACTGCCTGCCACTGATTGGTCAGAGGGAGTGTTGTCACGTGTATGACAAGGCGTAATGCAAACGCTATACATCAACAAGAATGATAGCAGAGAAGATCTTCAGATAAAATTTAGTGAAAATAAGGCTTTTCTCTATCGTTTTACCTGCGGCTTGGTCCGTATAGACTGCATACACACTGCCTGGCCAAAAAATGTCACATGCAGTATTTGACTGCACCACCTTTGGTTTTGATTCCAGGAGACGTTCACTGGATTTAACTCTGTAAATAGTTCCGATCCTTCCATGGGTAAATACTGCAGTGGTTAATAATGTTTGAGCTG
>JAQQZY010000005.1:6469360-6480238 GCA_030068375.1 Ostorhinchus rueppellii
TTCAGAGCCAAGCAGAACATTTACAGTTTATGGAGACCACAGGGACATGTTTAAAATGAAGAATTCCATTTAAAAAAAAGACAAATAGTTCTGTAAAAGCTTTCTTTCCCAGTTCTGCTCTGACTTTTGTGTCTGAGAAAATGCATGCCTCTTTATAAGTAAACCTGAGTAAATAAACTAAATACAATCAAATCCTCTACGTACAAGAAGAGTATATCCTGGCCTGGAGGGTCCAATCTGGTCTGGGGTTAATTTAACCTGTTACACCAGGTTTCATAAAGCTTTGTGATGTTGCCGTCACATTCGCAAATGGCTTGCGTTCCTGAGCGCCGATGCACTGTACATTATCATCTCTGTAATGTAGCATTGATTGGGACCGCAGCCTAATTGTCAACTAAATGACATAGATTATAATGGGCATCACATTATCATACACATTCAGCGTTAATAAATGACCACATTAGCAGCCATGCATGAGAAATGTTCTAATAAAAGCTGTCTCCCCTCTGCGCCCCAACACATAATAAGATTACGAGGTGGCTGCTGATCAGAGGCCGGCACCCGTTGGCCCGGCAGCAAACTACGACCCCGACGTGACAGATGACATGAACAAAAACGGACACTGCAGTAGATTTGATCAAAATGGCGACGTGTGATTGAACTGCCTTTCCCAATGAGTCACAGGAGTGCTTTTATTGGGTCACAAACTGTCATAATATAATGCAAATCCTAATTAAGACAGATGAACCGTTTAATGATGACCTCGTTAAAATCCACGTGAAATGTAAGGGACATACATTATCTGTAAAAGATGTAATAAGAAGGAGGTGGAGTAAAGGACAAATATAATGCAATAAGCTCCTCAAAGTCATGTAAAATGTAAAGAAAGGCTGTAGTAGGGGTCTCAAACGCACTCGTGATGATATTCTGTGGTGCCCTGCTTGACATCATAGTTTAGCGTCAGTGCGGCCTATATGTAGTCCTCCAACACACCTTTTTGACGAGGCTTGTCACACTTTTATTTGATGTATTTTTATCACTTATGAGCTACCACAGATTACAGCTTCTGGCTGCATTTGTTGTCGACAGTCGTCAAGCTAGCTAACTGCGAAGTATCATCATTAGCCAGTCATATATTATTTGAATTCAGATATTGACGTTTTAGGATACATTTTTTAACCTCTGCCAGACCTCCGTTAAGGTAGTGTTCATACTTTCCTCCCTGAGATGGTGCTGAATGTACAGGTGACCTCATGCCCTACCTCCTAATGATAGAAGCGTTTAAAAAATTTCCTGGATGCAGACAGTGACCCAGATCGCTTCCAAAATTTAATCATTTGGTCCTCGTCCCATTTCTAACCATTCCTGAAAATTTCATCCAAATCCATTGAGAACTTTTCAAGTTATTTTGAACACAAACAAACAAACAAACAAACAGATAAACACCAGCAAAAACATAACCTGCTTGGCGGAGGTAATTACTCAGTAGATAAAGGTTTATTATGGGATTCATTTGCTTAATCTGTTTTTTGTTTTTTTTTTCTTATTTACTTACTTATTTCACTTAGAGTTGAGGTCCGCCATCTGCCTGATCTAGATAAAATAATGCTGATTTAAAGACCAACCCATTTTTCCGGGTGGGCCTGCCCATCGGGAGAATCAGAGCCGGCCCAAAGCATAAGCAAACTAGGCCCCTGCTTTGGGACCCGCTGCCATTTTAGTCTTGTTCATTTATGTTTTTGGTCTTAAAGTAGAAGACTGTGATAAAAATGGACAGACTAATCGATCCAAAATGAGGATTTACCAACTGGTCCGAGCAGAAATTCTCTACTTTTTACTCCCTTTGTGCGAAAGTTTTTTGTTTGTTTGTTTGTTTGTTTGTTTGTTTTTTGTCCTAAAAATTATAAGGACATTCTATACTAGCGTAATTATCAAAAATTGTGTGTCACATATTATTGTTGTTGTTATTGGTATTAAATTGGTTGTTATTGTTATTATAAGATAATTGCTATTATTTACATAGAAACCACACGGAATACCGATTGGGGGTAGGAGTATATAAGTTTATACTTCTTCCTACTCCTGTTTGAGCATGTGTAACTTTATTTATTTGTTAGTTGTATTATTACTTAGATTATTACAGTTTACATTACTACATTGTACATGACATGATTACCATGATTACCATCAACCTTTTAAGTATCACTGTTGATATCTGGTTGGTGGGTCTTGTTTTGTTTTACTTTCTTTGTCTACATGTTCAAAATAAAATATGAAATAGAAAGTAAAGAAAAATGGCCCTGAGTCTGAAGTTCAGTTTGTACATTTTTCATGGCTTCACAAAACAACCTGATCTCCTTTTCACGCCACTTCACACATGCACAAATGCCCGCAGGTTAAAAGTTGATGAACCGGAGACTTTTAGTGCTGAAACGCTGACTTTTCAGCGTTTAGCGTTAAGGCTCATTTAAGATGAAAATATCTGAAGCTGTAGAAACAAACTGCATATGATGACCTACGATTTCTGCTTGATGTTGGTGATATAATTACATATACACAAAATGGACAAAAGTATGTGGACACGTTGAATTTAGGGGTTTCATTTCTAATGGGTCTGGGATACAAAACAATGATGACTAATATTATAATTTAGTTTTATATTATGGGATAAATATCTTTACATTGGTTAGTTTGATTAAATGCATCTGATATTTTTACTTCATTTCTCGCAACATTAATTTTTTTACTGAAATTTTATGGAAATATTGATGTGTACATGCCCTGTAAGTAAAAAAGGCATTATCTCATCACAGCGTGGGCAGGTTAACAACTAGATTTAGTGACGTTTAAAATGGAAAAGCAATAGAAAATGCAAAAATGTCTGAAAAAAAAAAAATCCCCAGCTTCAGGCAGATGTGAATGAGCTCATCTAAGAATTAGAAATACTTTATATGGACAAAAGTAGTTTCTAACAGGGTCTGGGATACAAAACAAAAATTACTAATGTTATAATATCGTTTTTTATTATGGGATACATATCATTGTATTGGTTAGTTTGATTAAATGCATCAGATGATTTTTACTTAACTTCTCTCAACATTGATTTTGTTTTTGATTGAATTTTAAGGAAATATTGATGTTTATAAAATATTGGGACACGTCATGTCTACAGATGTAAGATGTCCTGTTTATGAGGATCTGAGGCACAAACATCAGTTTCCTTCAAATCAAATTAGGTCAGATATTCGTTTTTTGCAGATACTGGGATACAAACCAATCGTGTCAAATGTCGGAATATCGTTTTATATTATGGGATAAATATCATTGTATTGGTTAGTTTGGTTTAAAATGTTATCTTTGCTTCTAAAATTTCATGCTATGACTAAAAAAAAAAAAAAAATCTACCACAACTAACCATCTATTTTCTTCACATCTCCCATTAAACTTAAGGAAATATTGATGTTTTTATCCCAAATTATGATGTGTCCCAATATTTATGTCCATATAGTTTAGAAACATCAATATAAAGTTTATCCCATGAAACTATTATTAAATTTAATCGCAGATTTTTCTTCCTTAGTGAGATGTGAAGAAAGTAGATGGTTCGTTATAGTAGAAAATTCTGATTTACAGTCAGAGCAGGAAAAATACTTCAGTGATTTAGACGTAGAATTAATTATTTAAAAAAATCAAAGCGAGAAATGAAGTAAAAAGCATCTGAGGGATTTTAGAAGCAAAGATAATTTAAACCAAACTAACCAATGCAGTGATATTTATCCCATAATATAAAACTAAATTATAACATTAGTCATTATTGTTTTATATCCCAGACCCTGTTAGAAAAGAAACACCAGAATTCAACGTGTCCACATACTTTTGTCCACATGGTGCATATCTCTATCCTACAGAAGCCCTGATACATCCATATATATATTTAAGATAAGGGCCTCAGAGCAGCACAAGGGAAAACTCGCCTCCTAAATAAGTCCCAGACTCTGCTGAAGAAATAAACAAAAGAAATGTGCACTCGGTGAATGTCTTTCATTTCTGCCTCGGCCTTTTTTTCCCCCATTTTTCCGAGCGCAGTCACCTGGCCGACCGTGTCAAAGACGGATATAGCATCGGGAAGTTTAAACCAAGTGGATTAATGGGGAATTTATTTTTTATACAATGTCAGGACTGGCCTGAGGCTGGTACCAGGGCTGTGCCAGACGGCTGCGAATGCGGCGTGCATATCAGCCCTGCCATGTTAGTGAAATATTTACATGGTCATGAATTTGCAATTTGTCAGAGATTGGTCCCTTGGGGAGCTTATCGCCTATAAACCATGCAGGTGGTTAAAATAGAGCCTATTTATTATAAAGCGGACAATGTTACAGGTGTGGGTTTAAAGAGGGGCAAAAGTTGAACGTGGCTTTGTCGAGTGGATTGTGCCATGAGCTACAATTTAAACACTTTTGCAGTAAATTTGTGTGATATTTCATTCTGATGTATGCACCGCTGAGAAAAATGCACTGTAAGTAAAAAAAGGTATTATCTCATCACACTGTGGACAGGTTGGCAACTAGATTTAGCGACGTTTAAAATGGAAAAGCGATAGAAAATGCAAAAATGACTGCGAAAAAATAAAATTGTCCGGCTGGAGGCAGATGTGAATGAGCTCATCTAAGAATTAAAGATGCACCATGTGGACAAAAGTATATGGACACGTTGAATTCAGGTGTTTCTTTTCTAACAGGGGTCTGAGATATGAAAGAATAACGATATAATGCAGTTTTATATTCTGGGATAAATATCATTCAAATGGTTAGTCTGGTTTAAACTGTTATCTTTGTTTCCAAAAATTGATTTAGGTTTTTTGTGTTGTTGTTTTTAAATCCATAACTGATTTTAAATGTTCCTCCTCTAAATTTCTAAAATATTTTTCCTGCTCCGACTGTAAATAATAATTTTCCACCACAACTCACCATCTACTTTCTTCAAATATTACTCGTGAACAAAAATCTCCTATTAAACTTTATATTGATCTTTATAAACTATATGGACATAAATATTGGGACACATCATGATTTGAAATAAAAACATCAATATTTCCTTAAATTTTAATGGGAGATGTGAAGAAAATAGATGGTTAGTTGTGGTACGATGTATTTTGTTTTTGTTTTTTCAGTCTTAGCATGAAATTTTGAAAGCGGAGATGACAATTTAAATCAAACTAACCAATGCAATGATATTTATCCCATAATATAAAACCATATTCTGACATTTGACATGATTTTTTTGTATCCCACACTGCAAAAAGGAATATGTGACCTGATAAACTGACTTGAATTTGGAATATTTCTCTTGGAAGACCATTTTTCCACATTCCTTTCCATTTTCCTTTTTTTTTTTTTTGACTTAAACTTTTATTGGTTTTTCTAAAAATAAAAAAAAGGCCAATGCTTTGACACACACTTTCCTTTTTATTTCTTTTAGATTTAAGTCATTCACTGCCATTGATATGTTTTGTCGTCGTTTCAAAGCCGAATGTTGTCTGCCAATGACGTGTTTTGGCGTCAATTGGCTTTTATTGGGGGGGGTTGCTCGGAAACGACCTGGCACAACTTTGAGGAAGTATTTAGCATTCAAGCATTTTGGGTGAAACCACCCGGTGTTCTTAGGTCAATAACTTCAGAACTGAAAAAACAGGAAACAATTTTTTTTTCCACATGAAAGAAGAGACTTTCCACTTTATTGTGATGGGTGCCATGTTTATGTAGTCCTAGAACTCAATATTCTGTGCGTCTTGAAAAATCAGTCAAAATGCTCTAAAACGCCTGGCAGTGAAGGAGTTAATTACTCATTGAGACTTAATTGTGTTCAGATTATTTCTCCTGTTCTAAGAATTTTCATCTTGAGCTCCCGCACTTAGATATGACAAATAATGTTAATCCATATTTAGAACAAAATAAGTTACATTGTTGGGGGATGAGTGTAGAGACCACAGTAACTGTTTGCCCTCAACTCATCTGTACTTGTTTTCTGCAGTTTTTGCTGATACGTATCTTCTGTCCAAACATATTGACCACTTATGCTAACTGTCCGACGAGCAGGTTCCAATCATATTTTATTTTTTTCTTTTGTTCAGACAAGATATAATTTGAAGTTGTTACCTGCCTGACAGTTTCGACTGTGACTCCAGTCTTCCTCAGAAGCGTCATCCGACGTGTTGTTGACGTGTCATTTAACAGCTGGTCAGCTCGACGGACCAATCAGAGCCCATCGCGTCTCCTCCCACAGAGATAAATAAACACTAGAGGATGTTTGTCGTGACAGCGTCTTGCCGCCATCTTGGTCCAGAAAAGGTTGTCAGTACTACATAATAAAGAAAAGAAACAACTGTCACTAGAAACTAAGCTTACAAAGAGAAATGGACTAAGGACACTGGTAAAAAAAAAATCAATAGGCCATAGCATCAACATTTGATCATATATCTATTATGGAAAGTGTCTGGATAAATGCTAGAGTATAAACTAGTATTTTATATTCTATAGTATAGTGTAGTATAGTGTAGTGTAGTATAGTGTACTATAGTATAGTATAGCACATATACTAGTATTTACAAAAAAAAAAAAACAGTTTTTTTTTTGTATTTATAAACCTGTATGATTACGTTATGAATTGCAGTTTGATTAACAGTTTCACCATTTCCAAATGTTTGATCATTATGTTATTTGGCAATTAATTGTGGAATTATGAAAATGATATTAGAATCTACATGCGATATAAATATTTTTACTGCTCAATTTTTTTTCTTTTTTTAAATTCATTTAGGTCTATATTGCACATGGAATGCCTGTATTTTTTTAAGCCTGTGTGATTACGTTATGATGTTTCCTTCAGTTAATAATATTTATGCTTAAATTTATTTTCTTTCTTGTTGCTTGTTTTTATATTTTATTTTTTCTATAAAAACGTACAGTTGTCAGACTATGGGTATTCCTATTTTCTAGCTTTAACCATGAAATACCACTGCCATGTGTAGATTTTCATGAGGGGGCGGGGCTTAGCTTCCTGTACCAAAATGGCAGCTACAGTTGGACGTTTCTGCTTGAGGCAACCACTGACGACGTCCCCTGTAGTGTTTATTTATCTCTGTGGCTAGAACTGTGATGAAGTATGACACTTCCAGGATGTACTCAGTCTTCACTCACTGGTAGCCAGGATGGATGGAGGGATGAAGGGATAGATGTATGTATGTATGGAAATATAGTCCTCTACCACATGCATAAATCAAACCTGCTTCCTGGTATGGATCAGGTGGTGACGTACACCACTGACATCTTCTTTACTTCTCACAGTAACCACACTATTATCCAGTAGCTACATGTACAAATCTGCATGGTCCTGAACCAAGACACCAAACACTAAATGCATACTCTCATATGTGAGTTGTGGGAGTTGAACTTATTTCTGCGCTAACAGTACCTTATGTTGCATACTGTTGCCACTGTAGAGTTGCAGTGGGACTCTCCAGAGTGAGCATAAAGCTCAGATCTTTGGATTTTACTGTGAAAGCCTTCCCACAACCTCTACATATTTTATTCCATTGGCTGTTTCCATGGATATAAGCAACCGAGAAGACAGTGAGGGATTTCTTTTTACAGTATGTCCATTCACTGGTTATTCTTTCCCACATTCTACCTTTAAAATTTCATGCCAATTAAATGCCAAGCATGTTAGAGGACTTCAAATATGTCAGAGGATTATTTTCAAAACAACACAACATTGAAGGAGCATCTTTGTAAAACAGAAGACATCACAGAATATTTTCCCTTTGATTACAGACAGAGCTTATATTAAAAGTCATTAAAAAAGCAACAGTTGAGGCCAGCATAAAACAAGTGCCATTACTGTCTCATTTAATGGCCTTGAGCTGTTTACCAGCTGAAGAGCAAAGTAGAATTAATAAAGCATTCTGTACCTCTTCCAAGACTAAACCAGCACACAAACACAATTTGAATGCAAATTTGTTGGCTGTTGACCACCTACTAATCACTGATAATTCCACCATCCTATTCACTGGGTATGATGAGAAAACAGTTTATATTGGAGTCATGAAGTTATAATGCGGTGTTTGTTTTTTGCTCATTTGTATGTTCCTTGGTGTGATCTTGTACCGTTGGTATTGAGCTTCTGCCTGAAGGAAAGGCTTTAAACATCAGAACAACAGGAAATCAGACTTCAAAGAAAATGGTTTGGGCTCCTTTCTTTGAATGTCGACGTACAAATATGGAATTCAGACACTGAAAGGAGCTGACAGAGCCCATATATGCACACACTGATGCACCGACTGTAGACATGAGATTAGGATCCTGCTTCACATGTACACTACACTGTAAAAAGTAAAATATTGAATCAACTTTTTAAAAGAAATATTCAGAACATCATTAAAATAGGGCAATTAAATTACATTTAATTTAATTTAATTTGGTTCACTCAACTAATTTGTTTTTTATGTGTGACCTATTGAAGATTTTTTTTTTTTTAAAGTTGATTCAATGTTTTACTTTTTACAGTGTATGGCAGATGACTAAAAATATCCTTTTATTGTATTTTCTGACGTTAGTGTCATCAATGACCAAAGCAGGAGCTGATTTGCAACAGCAGACTGGAGCTAATACAGTAGTCAAGGCAATTAGCTGACTGCTTTGATTATATTCTTTTAATGAACATTAAAAATGATGTTGTCAAGCTCTGCCTGGCCAAGCTGTTTATGTAACTATTAAATTAGCTTTAATGAGCTATGAATAGACATTGTGCTTTAGTACTTATTTCACTAGAGAGTCTCTCTTAGCCAGAATGGCGTGAAGTAGTTATTATGAAACAAAAGTCTGTAGAGGATTGTGTGGCAGAGAGACTCAAAATAATGTTGTACAAGCCAGAACGTATACACAGAGCTGCAGGAAATGACACAATAATCACACTGCAGAGCCAGCCGGGGAATTTGTTTTCAGCCAGAGACTGGAAAGATTTTATGAAACTGTGGCAATTAAACATGTTGAGCTGATCCACAGAATAGTCCACCTGTTCAACCCAGGGAGTCTTTCAAACTTAATGATATAAATCATCATCATGCAACAGACAATAGTGTAGAATAGTAGATAATATCATTTCAGTGTTTGTATAAACCAAAGGGATAATTAATCAGTATTCAGCCTGTATGTGACGGCATTTGTCTTCTGCTTTCAGTGGGAGCTTTTGTAAAATTCTGTCTTTAAGTTACAAAGTTGTGAGTTTTAGCAACGTGTAAAGTCATATGAGATGGACATTTATTTATTAGTTCTTTTGGTGGGACAGTGCACATTAAAAAAGGTAAGAAAACATCACAATTAAAAGACGGGGTGGCTTAAAAAGTGTTGGAGCAGCTGTTGGGGTTGGTAGTTCGGATCCAGGTCTCTCCTAGTCATGTGCCGTTGTTTCCTTGGACAAGACACTTCACCCCCCCACCTCAAGGGTCACCCACACTAGTGTATAAATTTGTATGTTCAGTGGTGGTCAGAGGAGCTGTTTGGCATGGAATGGCAGCCACATTTCCGTCAGCCTACCCTGCGGCAGCTGTGGATACAGATGTAGTTTAGCCTCACCAGAGCGAATGAATAATGGATCAATAATGTAAAGCACTTTGGGTACCTTTAAAAGTGATGTAGAAATCTAATCCATTATTATTATTATTATTATTATTATTATTATTATTATTATTATTATTATTATTATTATTATTATTATTCTACAGCACTTCTGACATTGTTGCCACTGATGTATTTTTTTTTGTAGTGCTGTCAACATTACCACATTAACAGGGGTTAATTCATCATGAATCTGATTAAAACTTTTAACACGATTAACACATCTGCAGAAGTGACTCTGAATGTCTCTGCCAACATATTTGGGTCAGTTTGTCCTAGTAGAGTTTGCATCACACATGAACAAACGTTCAGTTGATCCAGTTGTATGGTATGAATAACAATGAAATTGTTCATTTGACACAAGTGTTTGATAAACGATGAAGTTATTTATGTTTTCTTGTTTTCATGACAGGTGGAAGAATACTGTAAGCCAACAGATTAAAAACACAGGCACTGTACAATGGATTTTCGTTGTCTAGTCAGTAAAATAGTACGAAAAGCTTGAGATGAGTTCTGGTATTTTTAGTTCTGATTGAAAGGGGTGACAAAACTGAACACTCGCTTCTATTACAAATAAAGCTTTAATGTAGCTATTGACAACACAAACCACACAGAAAATGGAGCTGATTGGTGGTTTTACTGCAGCTGTTTTATGTCTAAAACAGAGCTAAACTAACAGAGCTATAATGTAAACTATCAGTTGATGCAGCATTTGAAGATTATAAGTGATTATGTCAAAATAACCAGTTACGAGTTCTTGTTTTGGAGAAGAAAAGTTGACGATAATAATATAAAGGAGCTTTCTACTTTATTCAGTGTGTGGTACAGTGTGTGGATGAAGAGCATTGATTTGTTGGTGATTGTGGCAGCTTTAATTCCCCTGTTTTTGAGCGTTTGCAATACCAATAGCACATAAAACCCCTTTTAAGGATCTTTTAAAAGGATAATGATCTGTTATTATGACTGATGGAGAGTGGATTATGTGGGGATGATGTACAATATGAGCTGCTATCTGTGATACCTGAATTATTAATATCACATTAAAATTAAATGAGCCTGGGAAACTCTGGGCTTCTAGAAATGCACCGAGTGAGTTTGACTGGGAAATTTTTTAAAAAATCCAACTTTTGGTCACTGTGATGAACTGGCGACTTGTCCAGGGTGTACCCCGCCTTCGCCCTAAGCAGCTGGGATAGGCTCCATGCGA